>BQNB010116946.1:0-21264 GCA_026074375.1 Tanacetum coccineum
GATGCAATGATTTATGTTTTAAAAAGTAAATACCTGCGAGTTTGCGACGTTTATAGTACCAGTCTTGCACCATTGCACGATTTGTCTCTACTAACTTTATCACCGGTAGCTTCCTATACACTACAGTACAAGCGTTAACAGACTCCACACTATTCGACGTCAAATAGTTGTAAAGAACTAGTGGGCAATGCGCTCTTGACCATCTTTGGGGACCAACTTGACAAAGTTTATCGTACGCATGAGACTGAATATCCTGTAGATGGCTCATGCTGCTTGAAAATTCTTCTGTTGTGTAAGCCTTGCATATTTTCCAAAATAGAGCCTTTGTTTTATCTCTTTTCAAAGATAGGTTCATCATTAAATGACGAAAACATACAACATGATACGCTAAAGGGAATTCATTTTGTACTGCTAAAGCTATAGCAGTATGCCTATCAGATATGAATAGCAAATTGGGGTTATCACCTATACATTCTTTAAGTACAGACATCCACCATGACCAACATGGGCCTGTTTCCCCTTTGCATATACCAAAAGCAATTGGCATAATTTGGTTGTTTCCATCCATGCCGACAGCTATCAGATTTGTTCCCTTGTATTGACCCTTTAAGTGTGCCGCATCTATTGTAACCAATGGTCGTAGATAATTCACGAACGTACGAATCTGAAATTAAAAAACGTTATAAAATTTTTATGGTAAAACCCTACTATTATTTAATAAATTAAAAATATGATCGTGACTTACCGACGCACCAAGGGCAATGAATAACATCTCGAAAACTCCTTTTTCGTCTGTTTTTATACGTGTTACTGTCCCTTCGTTTTTTTGTTCTAGATTATAACAATAATACGGAAGCATCTTAAAAGATTCATACGGTGAACCCCTTATCTGTTGCATACAATAATTTTTTTTCCTCTCCATGCTTTTTGGTAAGATATATTTATTTTATACTCTGACATTATATCTTGTTGTATATCTTTCCCTTTTAAAACACGCTTATTATCTTGTAACTTTGGAGTGAGAATGTGATCAATTACCTTTTTGTTTGCATTTCGATGGTTAGGATATGTTTGGGCTTTTGGACATGTGTGAACATCATTAAAAATGTAATGCTAAACTTTTCATTTTTCCCCCAACGTGTAGCACGAATCTTCCACGCACATTCATTAAAATGAAAGCATTTCAATGCATACCTTTCTAGGGCTGACCTATCATTTAAAAATTGGTAACCTTCTTCTAAAGCTTTCAATCTAATGGCCAAGTCTAAAGCTTCCTTATTGTCAAAAAATTGACCAACCTTAACGTCTGTTTCTTTTTTATAATGTTTTGAAATCATAGGTTTGGACTTGTAAAGTGGTGTTTCTGGAATGTCTGGTTTAAAAGACATGTATTTCTGCCATTTATGGTAAATGGGTAGTGGGTTCTCATCCACAACATCATCGAATTCATTTTTTTCATCTTCACATTCGTAGTAGTCTCCGAACGCAAAAGAGCATTCGTGTTTTTCGAAAAGGGACTCATTTTGATGATTTGATTCGTTATTATGTAAAACACTAGTTCCAAAATTCAAATCCAGACCATTGTTGTCAAAATACGTATTTGTGATATTTTTAGATGGTCTGATGTTTTCCAAAGTTGTTGGTTCAAAGAAATTATAAAACGTGTTTTCTTGATGGTTCTCCAAAAACCTTGTTGTATCGTATAATGTTTTATGTTGAGAAACATACAAATGTGCTACTTCATCTTTAGAATTACAAGCACATTCAACAAAAAACCGTACCTCATGGTCGTCGGTGATATCAAAATTATCGTCTATCAATGACAGCTTAGCAGATAAATTTAATGGATAATTTGCTTCCAAATTGAATTTCTTCATCACCATTTCGTATAACATTGTGTACGTCAAATCTTCATGCAAAATGGAACCTCGATTCATTCTGTTATAATGAATCAAACATTTAAACTTTTTAATATTTGATCCAATATTTTTTATAGATTTCAAATTGAAGTTTTTTATCAGTTCGAGTAACTGTGATTATATATATAGTCAATAAAATTTGTATCATCGCTTAGTATTTGTAGCGATTTATGATATGATTTGACATTTGATTTAACATTTCAATGATTGAATAGAAAGATTGACTAGACAAGTCAATGAAGTTTGTATCATCGCTTAGTATTTGTAGCGATTTATGACATGATTTGACATTTGACTTGACATTTCAATGACTGAATAGAAACATTGACTAGACAAGTCAATGAAATTTGTATCATCACTTAGTATTTGTAGCGATTTATGACATGATTTGACATTTGACTTGACATTTCAATGACTGAATAGAAACATTGACTAGACAAGTCAATGAAATTTGTATCATCACTTAGTATTTGTAGCGATTTATGACATGATTTGACATATCTGTCAATGTTTCTATTCAGTCATTGTTTCTATATATTCAGTGATTTGTCATATCTGTCAGTGAATTGTCAAATCTGTTTTTGTAAAATAAATAGCATACTTTGAAACTATTTGCAAACAACACGGTAGGTTTGATATTCGTTTATTCATACAACTCTTGAATAGATTACATTGCAATTATGAAAATGGCGCCATATGAAGCTTTTGCATGTCGTTGTGGAAAAGGAGATGTTGTTCTCCGAGAATCATACCAACCTAACACCCGTGGTAAACTTTACTATGCATGTCCACGATCTAAGGTGAACAATCACTTGTTTTTTTGTGTTTTCTATATTAATCTGTTTATTTTGTAATAATTGATTTATTTACTCTATAACAGCCTAAGGAAAAGGATTATGGATGTAAAAAAAATTATGGAAAGAGGAACGAATCCGTCTACTAATCAGTTCTACGGGATCTTCATCGACTCCAAGTTATTCCTCAGAACCTTCATCACCTAATAGCTATTCCTCAGGAACTACAACACCTCAAAACCATCATTCAGGAACTTCAATAAGTGGAGGGTGCTCAAACTGCAAGCACTTACTTGGAAAGATAAAAGTACTAGAGGCAGCAGTCGAAATGCATATGCATCCGGAACAACACACACGTAATTCGACTGCACTACTTCACGAACTGTACAATGACATGGACAATCTTGGTTTAGAGTAGTTTGTCATTTGGATTGTAATTTGTATGCTTGCTTGTTTGTTAGTTTTATGGCTTTCTAATGTATTCAATTTGGGTAACAATAAAATGGTTGTGTTCAATAAAAACATGTGGTCGTTACCATAAAAACAAAATAATACATAACTCATTCATTCAAATAGATAGCTTAATATATTATTTAAACATGATATAATAAGACTTGTAGTGAGCGATACCATTGCTGGACAATCGTAGCTTCTACTATTGGGTCCTTATCCTTACTGAATCCAAGTAATTTGAGAGAATGACCTGTGGGGTATGGAATGGTAAATAGCAGTGTACAAGATGAAACATTACCACCATCAATTTCTAACGGCCATGCATATAAATGTGAATAAAAATTTTAAACACAATACAAAAGACATTCATTCAACTAAAATTTAGCATTACATAAGAAGATTAATAACGATACGACATTTTAACACAATACATAACAAGATTAAAAACGATACGGAATTTTAACCAAATACATAAGTAAAACTAAAACATAAGTTAAAGTTGTTGCAACCAACCAAGTTTATCCCTGATTTGTTTTTCCAATTTTGCCGCCTTTTTAAACAAAGCACTCTGCATTTCGTAGTTTAATTCAGATTCTATTTTAAGAAATTTTTCAATCATAGCACGTTTATCCATTGAGATGTCTCTGCATTGCTCGTATGCTTTCAGCAATTCATCTTTAGCTTCAATCGCTTCACCATATTGATAGCCTAAGTTCATAATTGCTAACTGACGACCTCGATCCTCCTGAATTTGTTTCACAACCATACATTTGATTTCATCATAAGTATATGGAACCGAACACACCATTGAAATTTTTTTGTATATGATATGTTATAATCAATATAATATGCTATTTATAGGGTTAAAAAGTAAAAGTTGTCATAAATCACGTAAAATACATAGTGATGAAACTAATGTCAGGGACTAGTCACCTCAATGTTTTTATATATTCAGTGATTCGTCATATCTGCATATGATAAATGTGGGTGTTTCATAAAAGCTTGTAGACTTTACAATAACAAATTAAAACACAATACATAACACATTCATTAAAATAAAATTACAAACTATAATAAAAAGACTAAACACAATACTGAATCAAAACATTAGATCACCAACCTAGTGCGGTTTTAACATTAATATATTAGTTCATTATTTGGTTCAGTAAGAAGAATCAGTGACTCTTTGAATGTGCCAATGAAAAATGAATCACGGTTTGCTTTAACATCGATGTTTTGAAAGTACTGAATGGTTGGATGGAACACTTGTAGTTACCGATACCATTGCTGGACAATCATAGCTTCCACTATTGGTTGGTTATCCTTACTGAATCCAAGTAATTTGAGATAATGACCTGCTGAGTGTGGAATGGTGAATAGCAGACTACATGAAGAAACAAAACCACCTTCAACTTCTAACGCCCATGCATAAATAATACGAAAATTCCTGAAATCAAAGCTTCCAGAAATTATAAGAGAGTCTCCTAGCTGAGAAATATAGTACGGAGGTGAAAACTCCCTAACTCGTACCTGTTCAGGCATGTCTTGTACATGAAATTGTTGAGTAACAAAATCAAATGAAACTATCAAGTAAATTTTGTTAGAAATACCAAGTTCTAGAGCTTAATGTAGACACTGACACATACCATGGACCGTCAGTGTATAACGGGTAATTTATCTTCAAAATGGTTGGCTCTAGAGTGACAGGACAAATACCAAAACCAAATATCATTTTTGGTGAATCAGGTTGACATGTGTAATTAGGGACTAATATTCTAACCGATTTTTTAATTGATGGGTTCCACAGGAGAAACATTGAATTATCGCCAAAGGCAAAACACCATTCACCTTCAGATGAAGCAACTGGTGTAAGAGACATAATACTTAAATTAGAATCCATATGCCTAAAGGCTAAGTTTTCATCTACAGAATACATAAAACCATGATTATCATGCTTATAGATTAAGTTAAAACAACAACTATTGCTCTCACGAACACCGTAGTTACTGTAGGTCCAAAGTCTTGGATCTGTTTAGCCTTTTGTAAGACAATAGCTAACTTGAATAAATCCAAATCAACTATATGAGAGACAATAACTATGAATACTATGTGCTAATGCGGAATCTTAACACAAGTACTAAGAAGAACACAATGTAATACTTTTCTATTCGCTATTGATTTCTATTAGGGTTCTATCTATCTCTTTTTAAAACATTATGCCGTAGGGTTCCTTTTATACACCAAGGAAACCCTAATGGGCTTTACAAATGTGTGAAAGGATAATGCATATCCTTTCCTAAGATATCTCTAAGATAACTATCCTGTTACATAAATAGACTTAACTAGACAAGACCAGTACTAACAGACTTAACTTAGTACTGGCAGACTTAACTATGTCTACCAGACTTAACTCTATAACTACCAGACTTAAGTCTGTTTACAATAATTCCTAACAATCCTCCCCTAACTTGATCTTCACTTGTGAACTTCAAGTTTCTTTGAGTATCTTCATTATGAGCTTCCTGAGGATGTTGTGAGCATTATCTTTGGAATTATTCTTGAACTGCAACATGATGATTGTCTTGTATAAGCAGTTTCTTGATTTCTATCAGCAACTCTTTAAATCATCACTACTTGATATTTGCAGCATCTAATCTTTTAAACATCATGACCAACACTTCACAGCTACATGTACTATCTCTTCAGCAACATACGATCATTTCAGCAACAGATAAGCAGCAACATTGACTATATGTACATCAGATCATAAAGTTTCAGTCTATTCTCATCACTTCCAGGTGTGTTAACTCCTGAGAGAGGTGAATCATTGAAAATTTAAATGGATTTGATGTCTCTTTACCAGTTAGCCATTAACTCTGGAGTAGCCAATGTTTGGTTTATAAACCATGGTACATTGATAACCATTTCAACTCTTAGTACGTGAAACATGGTGAGTTGAATTACCATATGATTTTTAGCAAATCATCAGCTATCAACGGATTTGATGAAGCCTTTACCAAGTAACCGTTTGCTCTTGGGCTAGCTAATCCTTTGGTGGAATCATGGCATCACCCTGGTGGACTAGTAACCAGTTCAACTTTTTGAACGTGAATCATTGGTAAGTTGAGTACCATCCAGTTTTTGGTAAACTGTCAACCATATAAATGGATTTTCCACAGCCTTTACCACAAGCCATAATCTTGTGGGCTAGCCAACTCTTTACAAACACAGATATGGTGAGTTGATAACCATACAGCTTATTGGCAAGCTGTTAACCATATAAACGGATTTGAGAAATACTTTTCCACAAGCCGTACCCCTGTGGTCAAGTCAGTTCTTAATGCTGGTTAGGCATGGTGAACTGAACACCATTTGTTGTGTTAGTGCAAAGCACCTCCACCAAGTGTTATTCTTCTCAACTCCATTTCACACATTCAGCTCTCCAATCCATATACCAAAGCACTGAAAATTCTTTCAAACATACACCAAAATTATTGCTGTTGAGCTTGTCTTTCAATTAACTTCAAAAGTTGATAGCACACCTCATCTTTTCTATCTCCTATAAGTCTCTTTTCAAGCATAGCTTGACAAACTCTAGATGGTAATGGATACTTGACTTCAGTCAGCATATAAATGTGTGCAGCCTCCAAAGTTAAACAATGAACAACACAACTATGAAAATATCTCCAACTGAGTACCTTTTGTTGATGTGTTAAACTCCAAACAGCATCCTCTGTAGATGGTGGATCAAACATAGTCTTTAAATCCCCCCATAAAACTCTTTCATATTCTTCTTCAGGCCTGCTATCTCCATACTTCAACATCATCAGTCTGTACAACTCCTTAAGATCATCTCTTGTAAGATCATTTAATAAACCTTGAAAATTCACATATACTACATCTGTGTGATCTTCCCTGATGATTTGATAAGCTCCTTTCTTACCAGTCTTAAGAATTTGCCACTTAACAATTTTTGCAGGTGCTGATCCTTGTGGGATTGAACCCATTTGAAACTCCTCTGAAGAAGGTTCATCCACTCTTTCATCCATGTAAGCTTCTACATCCTCCTCATTATCAGACCTTGCAGATTCTGACTTGTTCTTCTACAATCCTTTCCTCGCCAAAGATTTTCTTATATTGTATCTCAAAATTGGTTGTTGAACGTTAAATTCCTCTCCTCTCTTTACAGACTCATCTTTAGTAACATCAGGAACATCAGTAATCTTTTGTTTCTTAAACACCTTTGCTTGAAGATTTATACCCGTTCTCTTCTGTTAGCCTTAATTATATTAAGTCAAACAAGAATGTTATCGGTCTTAGAAAGTCAATCTAGGTCTTGTATTGTAATAGGCTAGTCGGGTTTAACGGGCATGGATTGTAATCTAATATTGTCCGTGTTTCGGGCTCAAATGTTAGCCTTAATTATATTAAGTCAAACAAGAATGTTATCGGTCTCATTAAGTCAAATAGGTCTTGTTATGTAATAGGCTAGTCGGGTATCATCGGGCTTGGTTTGTAATCTAATGTTGTCCATGTTAAGGGTGAAAGCCCAAGTTTAGCCAAGCCCGGCCCGTTAAGAAAGCCCATGAGCCAACTAGAAGGCTAGGGTATAAATATCCCTTCACCACACTTGGTGAAGGGTGTTGGTTGCATTTTCCCATCACTTGTAACTTCCCATTTTTCTCTAATCTAATCTTCTTGTTTCTCTCTCTACTTTCTCTCTCTAAGATTTCTTCTTATTTTCTAGCATCTTGGTAAAGATTATAGTTGTGTAATGGATTAAACTAGTGGGATAACATGTGGTACCAGAGCTAAAGGGGTGTTTAGTGATTGAATTTCGTGGGTTTATTGGTTTGTTTTTTCTTTGGTTCGAAAAAAAAGAAAAAAGCAAGAAACAAAATCAACTTTGATCTTTGTTTCGTGGTTAAATGTGTTAAAGACTTGTACTTTTGGGCTTAGATCACTTCCTTGCATCATTACTAAGTGGTTTTAACATCATTTCGTAGCTTACAAGAAAGTTTGAAGATTTTTTCTTGGCTGCGTTTTGACTATCTGAAGAAGTGTTCGTCGTTGCGTTTTGACTAGATTCATTGCGTTTTGACTAAAGTCATTGCGTTTTGATCGGAGTCATTGCGTTTTGATTCTTAAGTCGTTGCGTTTTGTATGTTGCGTTTTGTCTCCACAGGTTGCGTTTTGAAGACCATCACTGCGTTTTGACTAAGAGAAACTCTGCCCAATTAATTTATTGATTGCGTTTTGACCAAGACTCGTTGCGTTTTGACCAATCCTTCTTCTTGAAAAATAAGACCAGAGCTCCCCAAGGTGAGGAACTAGGTTTTATGAAGCCCTTGTCAGAAAGTTCTTAGAGTTGGTCCGATTTTTTATTCATTTTGGACGGGCCAATCCGTTAAAGTTGGCCATGCCTTCAAAGTGCACAGAAGAGTGACTAAAGGGATCAAGTCGATTTGATATTCTTCTTGTCGAGTTGGTGGATGATGGCAAGTCATTAAGGAATACTTCAGGAAATTGTCGAACTGATCGGTACGTCCTTGATGTCGACTTCTTCTCCGACTTGTCTTTAAGTCTACTTTATAGTATATCATTGTGCCTAAAAGATATGGACATCTCCTTTTTGCCATGTACTTCTGCATGTTAGGGCACGAGATGAGTTACAAATCGAGTCTCGTTGCCCCCGGTTGACTTCATTCACCGCGAACAATTTCAAACGTTTCATTTCACCCGGAATTACGAAGATTTTCTACGCACAAACAATTGACAGCTTGGTATTTGCCAACCAATAACATTCCTATTATGTAATCGTGTAATACTTGTTCTATCAGCATGTTAGTATATGTTGAATGGGTGTTTCTATAAATTCAATCTATCAACACCAGCATGTTAGCAGTGTATTCAATTATTTTCGCACCGTCAGCTTGTTTCACAAATTCAACTCATTAATCGATCTAAGGTAGATGGTGTGATATCAATTTGGGAGCTAAATGCAGTAACTCAAAGCTTCTATCGGCACCAGTATCAAATTAGACAGAAGCATAACGGTTGTTTAGAAGGAACGTACCCGTAACGACGTTTGAGTCTGGGTTTGTCCCTACACATCCTACCGCATACACTTTCGCTGGAGCATTGCCATTTCCACCTTGGTTACCACGGTTGTTGTTTTTTAGCTTTGGACAATCCCTCTTGAAATGTCTCTGGGCTCCACATTCATAGCAAGTAGGTTTCCGACTTGCCCTAGTCCCCTTCTGATTTTTATTGGCATTAGTATTTGCAGGACTTTTACAATCGCGAGCCAAATGGCCAACTCTGTTGCACTTGTGGCATTTGGGAGCGCATGGACCATCGTGGTGATAGTTGCATTTAGGTCACAAAGGTTTAGATCCTTGACAAGTTCGAAACTACACCTTTAATATATAAATATAATATACTATAAATATATAATATAAATATATATAAGGGTAATTATCAAAAGTATCAATAATAGTAGAGAGAAGTATTCTGTGAGGCTTTTTGAAAGGATAATCACTTTTGACCAAAGCAAAATCCTAAAAACATTCCCGGGTCGTGTCCCGACGAGGCGTGAATTTGAAAATTAAGAATCGGTTTGTGGAACAATGCTTGAATAATCACAAATTGGATTGGTTTTCTATTCTACAAACAAAATGCAAAGACAAGTAAAGGAAACCCTAAAACGAAAGCAATTTAAGTTAAAACACGAAAAACGATAACGGGGTCAAAACCCGTTCTTTAAAAAAACAAATTCTAAAATTTTAACCCTACGAATTCAAATTTAATTTTAAAATGACCTAAATGATAAAAGAAAATTTTAAAAAAAAAGAATTATATTTTTTGACTTTTATATTTTTTATTATGAATTAAAAACACTTTTAATGAAATAAAATGATTAAAAATACTAAACTATTTTATAAAAATCTGAAAAATTCAAGGAAAGTGCATTAAACAGTTAAAATCCTAAGAAGAATAAAAAGGTGAAAACAGCTTTTCGAAATAAGTTGTAACTAAGCCCAAAAGGGCTGATAAGCAAATAGGGGAAAAACCCCTTAAATAATAAACTTTGCAACACTCTACCAGATGGCCCTATTGGTGTTGATAGTAGAGAGTGTGTGTGTGTGTGTGTTAAAGCTTTGGTGAGGTTGAGGTCAGGGGTTTCGAGCAAAGCTACACCTTGAATTCACTATACCAAAGCTTTTTATTTTTTTACTTTACAAACTTTTTCAAAAAGCTGAAATAAGCAACTTTTGTGAAAACATTTTTTTTAAACTTTAAATAAGCTGGAAAATAAGCAAATGATAATGACAGTTTAACTAAGAACTTAAAAGGCTTTTATGACTTAATTGTTTTAACCAAATAAGCTAAAATAGATTAAACCATACACACAAATATAAGCTACAAGAACATTAAGCTTAGCCTAATAAGCACTTAGGAACAGAAAATAAGCAAATTAAAGTAGCTGAAAAGCTCCAAAAAACAAATAAGCCTTTTTGACACAACTGATGCATAAACAGCCTAAGGGGGCACTTTTAAGCTTATATTTAAGCCCTTAAATGGATCCTTATGGCTTAATGACTTATAGACCCTAACGCTGCGTTCTCGAGTTTGTGTTTGAGGAGAAAAGAAAAGGAAAATGCTATGAAATCATACATAATCTTGTGTTCTTCAATTTTTTTAAAGGTGAAAGAACGGGTTTACATTGGAAAGAGGTGGGAAATTTTGGACCCAATGTTTTCATCCCATTTTTGGGCAGGATTGCCTAGGAGAGAAATGAGTAATCTTACTATTTTTTTAGAAAGACTAAATATTTACCCCCTACAATAACTTCAAGGCTAATATTCAAGAGGGGCTTTGTTGATTAAATTGTATATTTACATTACTTTCTTGCCAACTTAAGTACAATCGGATCATTCACATTCCTTGCATTTTCCTTTCCATTTTTGTATGCCGACGCGAGGACGCAAGAAGATTGTATGATATGCATTTCTTTTCTTTCTCTCCCTCACATTCTTTTCTTTTTCTAGCCGTCCTAGACTCGCGAACTCAAGTCGTAAGCTTATTATACAATAAGCTATCTAAAACAGCAAAGAATAAGCATTTTAAAAATCAAATGAGCTATGAAAAAACTAAGTGAAAAGCTGATTACACTAGATTTTTGGTTTTTTCCAAATGATTTTAAAAATGAAAAATTAGCTTTTGCCATCCCTTCAAAAATAAGCATCCTAAATAAGCTGTAAATAAATCTACCAATATAAGCTAAAAATTCATTATTTTAACATAAGTTCATACTACAAAAAAAATTAGGCAAGAAATATCAGAATCTAAACTTACAGCTTTTAACTAACCTTCAGATAACTAAGCGTTGAAAATAAAAGGCTTTTTAAGACTTTGAAACTGAAACTGTTTTTGACAGGTTTGTACCAAAACTCAATTGGCAAATGCACACTTAACAAACTCTTTTACTACTGCATTTAAAGACTCAGAACAAGCATGTAACTAAGGCCAAATAGCCACTAATGAAAAGCTAATCAAATAAGCCATATTTTCTAAATTCTGTTCAAGATTCACGACATATTGTATAAAAAAGCTTTGAAAATACATGTTTTAAACCTAATGAAAATTTTGGAAATCTGATTAATAGGACTTAATCTAGCTTGGTTAAAAAATTTTTGAAAACTGATTTTTGATCCATTTTATTCCTTATCCACATAACACCCCCTTCTAACTTTTAAAAAACCCATTTTTAATGCTTAAAACAGACTTAGTAAACTTATAATAACTAAAAAATAGATTATCACTAAGGCTAATTAAGCACAAAATAAACAACTGGATCACATAAATAAGCTACTTAAATTATGCAATTAGAATAAGAAAGTTTTTATAATGCTAAAAATTAACCATTTTTTTCTAAAAACTTAACAAATGAGATTTATAACTACAAGAAAACATATTAAGCATTAAGCATCTAATAAGCATAAATATAGCTATAATAAGTAATAAAATAAGCTGAGAAATAGGCAAATAAGCATAATTAAAGCAAATCGTCTCTTTATATAAAAAGATTTAAATAGAAATAATATTTATATAACAATCTGAACGAAATTAAATTATATCAAAATTTTTTTCTTTTATTTTTTACTACAAACTAGAAAAATATAATTGACTTGAAATGTAAAATAAAAAATTAAACTTCAAGAAGGTCCTTTTGATTTGTTCAAGTATTATATAGCAATCAAAACAGCATTATACCCATTATACTAGCTTCCCATGGAAGCACTACAACCAATGCATCTCCATTGACTTTGTGTTGCATACATAAATGACCTAGTGAACTGATTTAACGTGATTTTGGCTTGTAAAATTTTGATAATAAGTCTTTACCCTTTAAATATGATAAGTTTTTAAAGATTACTATGAGTTGTTTCATGTTGCGAGTGTAGGTCTATGGGTTAAGGTGACTCACAACTTATATATTTGCAGATGAATATGAGCTTATGAGAGCTTTTGACAAAACACCACAACGAAACTTTTAAGTAAACTAATGGAATTATAACCTTAATAGAAAAATTTTTAGAAACATAAACTTATTAATCTGCATTAAATCCTTGAAACTGAGTACAAACTTGGAATATTACAAAGACAATAAGCTTAAAATTACATTATGTTTAAATACATGAAAAAGTAATTTACATAACAACTAAAACTACTCCGCTTTACACACTTGATAACATTTCATTTTATAGACGATTTCTTTTTGTAGTATGTATTGTCTACGTTTGCTGAGGGAGTTCATAAGCTTCATCTAAACCCTTCAAAAATCTCGTCCTTCAAGGTTATCAATCTGAGCCATCCATTTCTTGGCATTATCTCTTGACGAATAGGGATGTTAGGGATTGCCAAGGTGGCATTTAGGGTTTTGTGGAGTGAGGTGAGATGGTGAGAGTGATGGGGTGAAGTGGGGTTGTGTTTTGTCTTGGATTTGCAAGAGTACAGGTTTGGGGAAGAACATAAACAGTAAAGAATGGCGGGAAAGGGTTTTTGATTTAACGGTTTTGTGAGTTGGCACGAGCATTTACCCCTGAACATGTATTAGTTTGAAGTTCATGGGTGGTCCTTGTGTTGTTATGGTATAGGGTGATTATGGCTGTGTAGTTAGGCAGAAAATACCCCTCGAAGGTGTATAGCTGTGTTGCAAGGACAGTCCTTTTGAGGACTTGGGCTGAGATTGAGTTGGGCCTGGTGGTTGTTTTATTTGGAAAATTTGTTAATATAAGCCCAAAATGAGATAAGCTTATATCAAGCTTAGTTTTGATGGCTTATTGGGCCGACTTGGCCCAATAAAATGAGTCGGGTTGGCCTGATAAGTTTACACTTCGGTTTCCGGCTTGGATTTGGAATGTTGAATTTTTATGGTTTAACTTTTTGGTTTGACTTTTATTGTAGACTTGACTTTATACGCTCTTTCTATTTCCCGTGCTCTTATTGTCATTTTGGCTCTGTTTTTGTTCTTTTTGGTCCGTTTATCCGTTTTCATGACAATATAAATGGAAAAATCACACGAATACAAAGTATTTCTTTGGTATGTTTTTTTGTAGTTTAAGCCGTTTTAATGGATAAATGATATGTGGATGAATTAAAGACATAACAAAATCTCCTATAATAAATATTATCGTGTATCCTCACGCAACTGCCAAACGTAAACACTTAAGGTTAACTAAAGAATTCTCAATCCCCCTCGATTAATTACCTCGAAAAGTAGCTAAGTGTTCATCAATTGGAATTAAGGAATCAATAGTTTTGAAAAGCCCCGTTTTGACCATTTTTTTATATTTACACTAACTACCACTAATATTTTTGTATTTTTCTTTTTCTCAACTACTAAACTGTTTTGGACTTTCGTTTTTTTTATAATTCATTAGGTCATAAAACAAGAAGCGCCTATAGAATAATCTATAGATGTCCAAAGGATAAATTCATCATCCCCGATTTTTCACTTGTCTTATAAATTATGCTTTATAAAAACAAAATCACCGTTTTAAATTTAAGTTACGATGATAAACACTCACTCAGTATTTGTTTTTTTGTACTGTAATCTTTTCACTCCCGACAATTATTTATAGATTAGGATGAATGTGCCATTTACAATAAATTTCACCATGGATCAACATTTTGCAAAAAATTTGTGCTTCACGTTCCACCAAAGAATAATGAGTTGGAAGGCGAGATCATCCCATGTAGCGACTTTCGTCTCAGTACATCCCAACCTAGCGGCTAAGTGACCAGGCTTTTGGACACCACACAGGTGACTAGTTTCGAGGACTTCACGGTCCATTGGTTTCAAAATTTCTCTAGGTTTCCGTATACATAAAAACACACAACTTAAAATGTTAATTGTCTTAGTTTCAAAAAGCATATTTAAGTTTAAGATAAAAAATATTTTCCTTATATTTATTAAATCACATTATATTTAACTTACCTCAACATAACCATGATGCAATTGAAAATCATCAAACTTTTTTTGAAGGCTTGCAACCATCGGTTGTAAGCTTGGGCAAGGATGCAACACAAACTTTTTATCGGTCTCGGGATTTTATTCTTTATATAGGCCCTTTTTTGAAGTAATGCCACATCGAGTTGTTAGCGGCAAGAGGCGTAATCTTTTATCAGCCTAGACCGGTTTATTTTGTATTACCACATGTTTCATTATTTTTTATCACACTTTATTTTACTTGATATAGATAATAATTTCTTATTTAGATAAATTAAGTATAATTGAACTAAATTATTGATTTGACAATATTCAAAATTCATTGATAAAAGTTTAATTCTCGAAGAGAGCACGTATTACTTAGTCCGGTGTTTTTAGAAGCTTATGGGCAGTGAAAAAAGCCACAAATACACTTTTGAGCTCTTATGATTTCCATCTAATCCTTGTTTAGCATCTAACTCATTCTATCATCTATCCATTTTCTGATCTCGCAAGTTCCGTCACGAATGCCTTAGTCTAAAGGTAAGGAACACTGCTTAGAGCTCAACACGCTCGATCGAGGTCAAAATTCTATTCTTTTTCTATCAAGCATGAAAGCAAAATTTATGACAAAACACTTATTTGTTTATTGAAAATTTTTAATTTTTTTCATTTTTTTGGTATTTGGTGGTAAAATTCGGATTATTACTTGAAAAACAACGGTGCAAGCAAAAATCTCAATTCGATAGATCACCCCATCATAATACTAGAACTCGACATTGTCCTCAACTGTTTTAAGACAGGTCTTTCTCAAGTAAATTATATAAGCCCGTTTCATTAAGTATGCTACAAAGAAGATAATGTTAGTCGCTTAAGATTAGGATATTGGATTCACCCATAATGGATGCTGAGGATTTGTAGCTCGAGTAATCGAAGCGACAAAACCAGGAACACGAGAGGCTTCAAAATCCGGGGCATGACCTGGACATACAAACAAAACACAAGCACAGAGAAAGGAATAGGCGGATGGAGCCTCCTCATAAACACAATTATTCTATTATACTATTATAATTTTATTAGGTTAAACAGCATGGGTTGCCAACCTACGATGCACGTATTTTTGTTAACCGGGTCTTTAGCATGACTCGATCCCCCATAATTGAGCGAGTCAAAAGAGGTTAAAAAGGAGAAACGGAACATCAAAGATTGGAATGTTCTCTCATGAATCAGCATCGGGTTTTATGATAAAAAAGCTAGGAAGCTTTAAAATGCCCCGATGTGTTCGAAAGAAGGAGGGATTTCTCCTTTGAAAGCAAGAACACCGTGATTGAAAACTTTGTCTATTTTCGGATGAAAATGGGAAGTAAAGTAATCAATCCCGGGGAAAGAGTAGCAGAGGAAATTTGTGGGAATTAGACTTCATGCAAATCCCCGAGACGGACATATTGTTTCCTAATCTCTAGAAGGGGGATAAAGAAGAAGATCAAAGATCGGATGCCGAGATAATAGAGAAGGAATGGAAGTCGTAATCAATACTGAAGGGTGCTGTGGCGTGGGCAAAAAATTAGGACAATCAATGGGGATGTCTTCCACACATCAATGGTTGAGTCTCCGAAATCGGGATAATCAGCATAATAATGATTAGGAACTCAGGGAAGAACGGGCGAAGTAGAATTTTCGTCCACCTTTCGAGTCCTAATTCACTCACCTCTTAATACCCGGTGGTATTTGTATTTAGTCATCCAGGACCAGGAAAGATATATCGTATCTCTTCCCTAAGAGAAGTTCACTATCCTCAACAGGGATAGGAAATGTGGGTACGAGACTCGATGATAGTATTTGGGCATAGCATGAACATCTATTGGCGGGACAGGGAGTAAGAATTATCTATTGCAACCTCTCCAAAAGACTAATTAATCCTCGTGTTCTCTATTTTCAATTCTTGGGAAGGAAATTGTTAATGAGTTCCACCATGCGAACTCATCGAAGAGAGAATCAATCTTAGGAAAGGAAGCCATCTCAAAGTTATACAATATTGAGTAAAGATTCAAGAAGATAAGCACTCTCGAGTTTCAAACGGATCATTTTTCGGAGTAGAATGGACGGTCATTCATATGAATCGGATTAAAACTCACTAGAAATGATTTCCTCGTAAGATCAAAAAAGATGGTTTCAAATAAGTTTTTAAAACTTATTTCGTGGAATATCCTCCTTATGACTTGACTCGTCATCACTAGAGGGTAGAATCGTCGAACGAAGGATTGGAAAACCGTTTGAAAAATTTGTCGTTTGAGAATCATCACAATCGGGCACATCACACTCACATTTCGATTGTTGGAAAAATCCTTGGAATCACTTGGTATTGGGACAGGTTTCTCAACACCTAAGACTTTTATTAATTGTCTGTTTCTGTTTCCGTTCTGGAATAGTGCTAAGATGCTCGTTCCCCATACTTAGAGAGTTATCGGGCTTCTCGGTTGGTAAGACGGGTGTGATTGCAATAGTATACTCCTCGTCATCATCATCATCATTGTTGCAGAAGACAGGACGATTCCAGTTTGGAGTATTAATAAAATCAGCCAACTCCTCGTTTTTACTTTGCAAATCTTGAAGAAGTTTGTTAAGCAATTCTTGTACATCCTCGGGTTGAGCGTGCTTAACTTAAAATTTTTTATCCCAAGCTTGTATTAAAACCTTTGGTGTTTCCCTAAAAGATATACGATTAAACTTCTTTAAAAAGTTTTGTATCAATTTCATTAGGTCTTCTCGGGCTTGCAAAGCTTCCATTCTCACTTCTTGAGGAGGTTGATGAATGACAGGAAATTGTGGGGGTTGAAATTGGTCAAAACCGGAAGAATTAGAATCGTAAAAATTTTGATTCATCGGTTGACATTCAAAAGTCGCATGAGGACCCCCGCAATTTTCACAACAAAGAATTTGTTGTTGAAAACTTGGTAAAGTTTGTGGGAACTCATCATAGTTTTGATTGTAGCATGGTTCCGGATTAGAGATAATCGGAACTTGCGGTGTACAATAGTGACCATAACGAGCATCGTTCCCGCAAAATTCACACAAGATTGGTTGATAGTGTGTGGGGTGGTAAGAAAGATTTTGAGAATCATCGAAAAAATTCGGATTTGGATCATAAGCGAATGAATTTCCAGCTCTCGAAGCGCAAAATGAACAAAATCCACCGTTTAACGGGCCTTCACACCCGCAACAAGTGACTGGCTTTCCATCTCCATAAGTGCAATTCAAACAAATTCCATTTATAAGATTAACACCACACTGCTGGCACGTACATAGATAACAATAAAAGCCATCACATGGTTGTCCACACCCCACACACTCACGTTGGTTATACGAAGACATGTCGAAGAATTAAACGGATAAGAGGGTAAAGAAGATAAGAATTAAACGAATAAGAGGATAGAGAAGATTATTTATAGCAAAATACATAAGAAAGAAAAATATTTTTGGTAACCGATAATCGAACAAGTGTACGGTAGCTCTTTAGAAAACGCACAAAGAAGCGGAGGAGCGGGTAAGCGCGAAGCTATTAAAAACCTTCTCCTTTCGGGTCGAAGTTCGTAGGATCGACCCTCCTTATACCTCTCTTATAGTTTGTAATCTAAAGGTGAGCCGAAATCACAAGTGACACAACGGTTGATTTTGTTGTTTTTCAATTTTTTTGGTATTTTTGATTACTTGAAAATATTCACAAATGAAAGCGATAACTTCACGGGGAAGGGTCTTCAAACACTAATCTTCAAACGAAACACGATAATCGTAACACACCTCCCCGGCAGCGGCGCCAAAAATTGATTCGAATATTTCTTACTATATATATAATATAAATATAAATATATAATAAGTAGTCCCAAAATATCAATAATAGAGAGAGATAAATATTCCAAGAGGCTTTTAGAAGGAAAATTACTTTTATCCAAAGTAACGTCTAAAAAAAACTTTCTCGGGTCGTATCTCGACGAGGCATGAATGGAAAATCGAGGTAACTTTTGTGGAACAATGCTTAAATATCACAAATTGGATTTGATTTTCTATTTCTATAATTAAACTGCAAAAACAAGTAAAGGCACGCTAAAAACGAAAACAATTAAGGTTAAACACTAAAAACGATAACGGGATTCAAATCATGTTCTTTAAAACCCCAAATTCTAAAATTTTAACCCTACAAATGAAAATTTAATTTTTATAAATCCTAAATGACAAAAGAAAATTAAAAAAAATTATATTTTTTGACTTTTATATTATTTATTATGAATTAAAAACGAATTTAATCTAAAAAATTAATAAAAAATACTAAACTAATTTGGAAAATTCTGAAAAATTTGTGAAAAATACTTTGCACTATGCTAAACCTAAGAAAAATAAAATAGGTGAAACAGCTTATGTAAATAAGCTGTTAATAAGCTAATTTGGTCTGATAAGCTAAATGGACTAAAAAGGTGTTATATAATTAATGTTGCAAGCTATAACCGGAAAAGACTCAAGGGCAGTGTGGTAGTGGAGTGTGTGTTAAAACGTGGTTGAGTTGGGTAGAGGTCAGGGGTTCGAGCCTTGCTCACCCTTGACTTCCCCAATTCCCATGTTTTTATTTTTGAAAATTTCTTTTTGAAAAAGCTTTATAACTTAAAATAAGAAACTTTTGTGAAATAACTTTTTATAAAAGCTTATGATAAGCCAGAAATAAGTGCTCTAAAGCAACAGTTTTGGTTATTTTAAGCTAAGACTTAAAGGCTAAACTGTTGGCCTTTTTAGACTTAATAAGCTAATGAAAAAGCAAATAAGCTAACAACAGACAATAAGCTATACCTAATAAGCACTGTGGAACAAAAATAAGCTAACAATATAAGCAAAAACTAAGCTTAAATGACAGAATTACCTTAAAGGCAATTAAACTTACATTTTCTAAAAGTGCTAATAAGCTTAAATATGCTTTAACCTAAGTTAAATAAGCTAAAATGGCTTAAACCTATCCTAATAAGCAAATCTAAACTCAACTAAAGCAAATCCAATAATCCAATAATCTCAGAAAAGCAAATAAGCAACTATGGCAAAAAACTACTGAAACAGCCAACAAGGGCACTTTCTAGCTTATTTTTAAGCTAGAAAGTGGATCCTTATGGCTTAATGACTTATAACACTCTAAAGATTATACAACAAGCTATCTAAATCAGCAATCAAAAAGCATTTTGAAAATCAAATAAGCAAAGAAAAAGGCTTATGAAAAAGCAGTTTACACTAAAATCCTATCTTTTTGGTTTTTTTTTTCTAGTTTTTAAGGACTAAAATGCAGGCCTACTTTAAGCTACTTAAATAAGCTCTAAACTAAAATTTAAGCTAAAACAAATGATCAAATACATACTATGAACTACTTATGCAAGAAATTTCAAAAGCTAAAACCTACTTTAGCTTATCTAAATTTGGATTGAAAAGTGGCTTTTTTCAAAAACTTAAAACTAAAACTACTATGACAGTTTTTTTGACCAAAAACTCAAAGAACAATTGCAGACTTAAAGACTTTGTTTTTAACTTGTTTTAACACTTCTCTAAACACAAAAACATGATAAAAACTTAACCTACAAAGATCTAATCCTATGAACTGATTAAACTTGTTAAATTACCACAGTTTCAAACTATAACTTTTTAAAACCTTAAAATCAAATCCTAACACTTAACAACTTATGAAAACTGACTTTTAATAGCAATTAAGGTTAAACTAAGATGACCCAAAAGGCATAATTGATTTTGACCCATTTTGACCCATAAACACAGTTAAACCAAACACCCCTTTAAACAATGATTTCAACATTTTTAAACTGATTAATAGATTTTAAGCTAAGGTTTCTTAAAGACCAAATGTTTAATAAGTTCTAACAACAATATTAAGCAGATTTTTGAGAGATTTAAAGCAAAACTTTGAACAATAGATTTTTAAACTACAACTAAGCAATATAAGCTACAAACATCATTAATAAGCTATACTAAGTAGATACAAACAAGCAATAAGCAAAGATAAACAGTAAATAAGCAAATAAGTAGTTTTTGAGCAAGAATGTATAAATGAACTCACAAGTGGTCTTTTGCTTTTGGTTAAGACTTAAACACCCAAATCACTTTCTGAAACATCTTATAGCTTATCCACAAAAGCACTAATCCATGGCCATTCACAATATACCATGCTCCATGAATTGACAAATTTTTGATTTTTTGAGATTTTTGATGAAAAGACTTGAACTCTTTAAACTATAAAGAAGTTTAAAGAGTTTTAAGTTAAGAACAGCTTATAAGAGTAACAAGAAAGATTATATGAGCTTATGAAATCCTTTGAACATTAATGAAACATGAACCTTAAAAACAGAATTTTAATTCTTAAAAACCTTAAATTTCATTAACTTAAGATACATATTACAATACTTTAATTTTAAAGACAATAAGCTAAAAGTTAACTAAATAAGCTGAAAAGTAAAAACTAGATGCCTTATCATGGCTACAAGTAATCCTATTTATACTAAAAAGCTAAGAGTCTTGGGTCTTCACTTGTGTTCCTTTTATGATTGATAACTGAGGTGTTTTTGTT
>BQNB010116947.1:0-21264 GCA_026074375.1 Tanacetum coccineum
CAACCCCCCCCCCCCCCCTCCTAGTTTTCCACAAACCCTAACCCTAAATTAAACGATACCTGAACATAAGCCCAAATTTCAAAATATCCGATTCATAAAAACACAAACATAATCAAACCCTGATCTCGATTTGTTGATAAAAACCTGTCTCAAGATCCCTAACGCTGTGTTTCGACTTTTTATTTGAAGGAAGAGAAAAATAAAGGGAAGTAAAGAAAGTGGTGGGGAAGGGAGAAAAAGAAAGATTGTACAAATTTTATTAGTATTCTTGAGTTGTAAGAGAAAAATGAAGAAAGTAATGAAGAAAAAAAATTGACAATTATGCCCTCAATCATGTATTTAATAGTGACTCAAAATAAAGTAAAAAAAAAGACAATTTCGTCATAAACAAATGTCTCTTTTGTTTCCTTCACTTTTATCCCAAAAGTGGTATGAAAGTTTTTGCACACCATTTCCTTCCATTTGCACACTTTTTTTTTACCTTCACTTCTAGAAAAAACTTGAGAACACAATGTAAAAGATCGTTTTTTTTCTTTGGCCTGTAAGTGCAAGATCAAGTTTAGTTGGTGGGAAAAGTTTGGGGGAAGAAGGTTCAGGAGGAAATTGAATCGATTGAATGGATGGGTTTTTTAATGAATCATGGTGGTCTTACGGTGTTATGAAAACACATGTATAGCTCAAGAGGTAGACACCAGGCCATCACACATTTTCCCTCAATTTACTGAAACAAAATAATAAAAAATCAATTGGGATTAGTGTACTTAGGAGAATGTGAAACAAAACGGGATTGACTTTTAATTAAATAGTATAATATGGCACATTTGATGATTGAGACGATGAAATCTTATAAAATCTATTCTTAGATATCTCTAATTGTTTACGAAAAAAAGAACATTTTAAACTCAAAGCAAGTTTGATTATTTTGGATAAGTTTTAACTGTTTAGATCGAATTAGTGCAGTTTGAACCATTTATCTTAAGAAACACAAGATATTATTAAAAACTCGCCATTTGATGAAGAACAATTATAAAATATTTGCATCGAACAACCTTTAAACACCTAAGTGAAAACTGTTTTTAATAAATCAGCACGTTTATACATAGCTAACTAACCATCATATTAATTCATCGACATCCCACATCACCTCAAAGAATCAGAGTGGATATCGGTAAATTACAAGGATACATCAAATCAAAAATAATACAGTAATAATTAGAAACGAATCAGAGTGGATATCGGTAAATTACAAGGATACATCAAATCAAAAATAATACAGTAATAATTAGAAACGCAAAAAAGAAGGGGCATTCCGAGAATCGAACTCGGGACCTCTCGCACCCAAAGCGAGAATCATACCACTAGACCAAATGCCCAACTTGTTTTGATTATTCTAGTTATAATATATAACTCGTTCTATCATAGATATAAGAGACTAATCAACTTAGATGAGAGAGTATGAGACAGTTGTTTAAACATTTGACATTTTTAGAGAAAAGCTAAGTTGAAATGATTTCCAGAAAAAAAAAGGTAATGTGACAATAACCTATCAGAATTAGCAAATGAATAATTGAATCACATTATAGTCGAGTCTTAAATACTGTAAAGAGTCAATTCTGGGTTAAAAAAAATTATACAAAACCGGTTACGGCAACAAGTTACCCAACCTCGTCTTAACAACGTATTGGGGATAGACCGTCATACGACTCACACCTCTACTCGAGGGTAAAAATACTTTCTCTAGGAAACCCTCCGTCAAGAGTATTTGCTTGTGTGTATTTGTAAATTTATGTGGTGGTCGTGTGGCATTTATACCTAACCGATTAGAGCATTCTGCACACTATAATTTTACACTATAATAGTGTAAACTAAGAATCTTTATGGCATATTTTTGCATTAATTTTTTTTAACTCCAATGTGTACACTAAAAGTCTAAAAGTATGCAACTAAAACATTGTTTTACATTAAAAGAATTATAATTTTGATAGATATATGAAATATATCTAGTGTAACATATATCGATATTGATCTTGTTTTGAAGGTATGAATGAGAAGTTTATAAAAATATAATTTATACAATTTTATTTATAGTTTTTAATATAGATATTAAAGATATAGTGAAAAGTATGAATTTTAATTGTATGAATAATGTTTTAGTGTGAAGAATACTAAGACTAGGGCTGTAAACGAACTGAACGTTCAGCGAACCGTTCGTAAATCGTTCGCCGAGAAATTCGTTTATTTAATAAATGAACGAACACGAACAAGAATTTTGGTCCGTTTAGTTAAATAAACAAACGTGAACAAACACTTCGTTCGTTTATTTACGTTCGTGAACGTCCGATTATGTACGTCTGATTACGTTCGTTTATTTCGTTCGTTTACGTTCGATTAACATCCCAAATATTAAAGAAAATAATAAATTAATATATCAAGTATTTAAGGTAAGGGTGAGCATACCGGACCGTCGACCAGACCGGACCGGAAGACCGAACCGGACCGGAACGAAGGTATTTCGGTTCGGTCCGCGGTCCGGTATTTTGGACCAATTCGGTCCTCGGTCCGGTCGGTCCGGTCCGGTCAGACCAAAAACCCGATGATAATGCCGTGTAGGACCGGACCGGACCGAAGACCGACCCGGACGGTCCGGTACCATTCGTCGGTTCGAGGGTCCGGCATTATGGATCATTTCGGTCCTCGTTCCGGTCCGGTCTTGGACATATGCTCACCCCTAATTTAAGGTCCCTAAAGTAATATAGTACTAACTCCTTATTAATTTCTCTTATATAAAAAATTAAAGTTGAAATTGAAATTGACAAAAAGGTTGGAAAATTGATAAGTTGAAAGTGAACAAGATGAAAGTGGTCTTCTACTGAGCGGGAATTTTGGCGCCAATCTTGTCACAGTACACGAAATAGCGTTTTTTTATGCCAGATATTTTATATACACCTTGACATTTAAGGGTAGATTTAGATAATTTTGTGTGACTCTCTCTACTTCTCTAGTATCACATTCAATGGCAGATCAAAATCAAAAACCTTTCTTTGATGACGTTTAGAAAGACGTTCTATATGAGTCATCGAGAATATTAACTATGATAATGATGTTGTTTAGATTTCTTTATGCAAGAATCGACTATGCTGAAAACTGTTTTTAATGAAAAATCATAATGGATCAGCACGTTAATACATAGCTAACTAACCATCATATTAATTCATCCCACATCACCTCAAAGAATCAGAGTGGATATCGGTACATTACAAGGATACATCAAATCAAAAATAATACAGTAATAATTAGAAACGCAAAATAGAAGGGGGCATTCCGAGAATCGAACTCGGGACCTCTCGCACCCAAAGCGAGAATCATACCACTAGACCAAATGCCCAACTTGTTATGATTATTCTGGTTATAAATAATATATAACTCGTTCTACCATAGATATATGAGACAGTTGTTTAAACATTTGACATTTTTAGGGAAAAGCTTAGTTGAAATGATTTCCAGAAGAAAAAAAAGGTAATGTGACGATAACCTATCAGAATTAGCAAATATAGTGCTATTTTCTTGTTTCTATTTATCACACTAAAATATTGCAATATTTAATGCTAACATTGAAGCTCAAATTTGACATTTTTACACTATCTTAAGGTACATATAATGCATACGTGGGAGATGCTCTTATAAAGCGATGTCATGCCAACAAAAGTTGGTCATGTTTAAGGATCCACGGTTTCATGTATGTGTGTATTGATTTTCACTGGTTCAAGGACCACAAAAAAATTATTTCTAGCTTGCTACAGGAAACTTTCCAAGCAGGTTTATTAAGCGCTGGTGTTAGGTTCGATCATGTGGCGGGAAGCATAGGTCAGATCCCTGCCAAGAACATACCTGTGAAAGTATTACAGTTACTCTTCTTTTAGGGGAAGAAAATTGGTGTAGTTCATAATTCATAAAGAATTGATGCATTAGATGAACCTCCCGACTATAAAGACGCGACAGGTATCCACACTATCGATCTGTACAAAGAACATGTTTTCCTTGATCGTATGATACATAGAATAGAATATTGATTATGTTATGTAGTTTATAAAGTCTTGTTACATAAGTATTTGTGTTCATCAAACCTACTAATCAAATTGCACAACAACGGTATAGGTATCAAATAGTGGAATGAATGGAAATAAATCCCCCACCCTTAACGCTCACCATCTACGGCGTCTTCTTCCATACCAATAAGCAAATGCAGCTATTGATGCAGCCACCACCACCCCAGCAGCCGCATGCCAAGGGTACATTGGTTTCTCTAAAACAAGGACTGAAGTCGAAGCTCCCACTTCCATAGGAGGCAGTACCGGTTGCTGTTGGCTCAATGACACCACAAAGCCTAGACCTTGTCGCTCAAGCTCACTCAAATCCTCGATCACTGGTTTAAGCCTTGTCACCTTGGCTATAGCTTCGTACTCTTCTTTACTTCCGCCTTCAAGAAATGACCCAACTAGTTGACCCTTGTGCACCCAATAAGCACCAAAACTAGTTCCTGAAAAATCACCAAAATAAACGGCTTCCCCCAAGTTGTCTCCATAAAACTGCCACGACAATGAAAAGACCCTAGAGTAGAAGAATGGCAAGTAATCAAAATCTGTTGTTTTATCTGGTTCCATTATTGCAGCAACGGCATGACGAGCTGATTTCCTGGCAGCATCAACGTGTTCAAGTCTTCGAGTTTCACCAAAAATCTTGACTGGAAATGATGCAACGTCTCCAACTGCGTAGACTGAGCTATTGCTTGTTTGTAACTGGCTATTGACTTTGATTCCTCCTTTCTCTAAAGTGAGTTGACCTTCGAATAGACTCGTGTTTGGACGGATTCCAATTCCTACAACTACCAAGTCAGCAGGAAGGTAGGTTCCATCCTTAAGATTAACTCCGGTCACCTGTACATAAACAGTTTTAAGATGATTAAAACTTTATACCAAAACAACTCCCAGCAAAATTAGCCGAATTAGCTTGAGTTTACCTTCCCCTCTGGATCAAAAACAAATGATGACAGAACTGTGCCTTTGACAAAATTAACTCCCTTTGTTTTGTAAAAATCTTCATAATAATTTGCAATTTTGGGGGTGAATAAACGGCCCACTATAAAAAGATGGAAAATACTTCAAATAAGAGAAGATGGATAGAAGGAATAGCGAAAAAACAGTTAGGTGTTGATAATCGAAGTGCTTACTGCAATGTGGCTCAGGGAAAACCATTGAAACATTGATCTTATTTATCACCAAAGAAGCAGCACACTCCATTCCAATGTAACCACCACCAATAACCACTGCATTTCCACCAATAGAGGTTTGAATCACGTCCACAAGCCTCGTTGCGTCAGCTAAATCACGTAGATAACATACATTAGGAGCATCGGATCCAGTGACACCAAACTCTTCAAGCCTTAAAGCCTGATACAAAACAGTCATACAAATCATTCAAAATATATAGTTCCAAATAAAATAAACAAGCATCATATTGTTTGAGAACGAGTTTCAGTACCCTAGCACCTGTTGCAATGATAAGGTATTTGTAGCTGATGGTTTCTCCTGCTGCAGTCAATAGTGTCTTACGTCTCACATCAGCAGACTTCACCCGAGTACCCAAAATCAGTTCAATTCCTATGGAATACCAAACATTAGCCCATTATGATTAAGTGCACATGTATTGGCTTCCAATCATCAATGATGGAGAATTGGAGACAAATATACAAAAAACGCGGATAACATTATGAAGAACTTTTACAGCGTCAAAACACTTCTTTATTTGCTCAATCATATTCATAGTCAATGGTTCTTGATTTACCATGTTCCTTGTACCACTTCGGTGTTAACCTCTCTTCATTGGCACCAACACAAGTGTGAAATGCAGGAAGGCGTGCAGGTGCTGTGTAGAACAATTACAAAACACAACAAAGTCAGACAGAAGAAACTGATGCTATCAATTGAATTCTGATTGATTAGTGATTGAATAGCACGGGAACTTTGCTTGATTTAATTTTAAACTTCATAAAAAACTAAGGCTAAAACAAACAACACTCAGAGATATAATGCATCATGACATCTATACTTTAATTTCAACTGTATCTTATCATAGTTAATCCTAATTTTGTATATAAAATCCAAAGTTTGATAAATGAATTTATTTTTAAATTTGTATCTATCCAAAATAAAAGACTAAAACTTCAGACAAATCAATAGTATGTTTTAGGAAGTTAATACCTTCTGGAAGTAGAAAGCCTTTGCTGAGTGCAGGTCTCTCATAAGGAGCCACCTGCACAGAACAGGATGGCATATAAGAAAACCAATACCAATAAATGAATCACGTGTGCTTTCTCTGATAATACATTACAGTTATAAGACCTATTGGATGATATTACAAATGAACTATCCTTTAAACGAATTTGTTTAGTGAGTAACAATTCAGCGTACATGCAATTCCTATTGGCTGATATTAGGCTGATAATAAATAGCACCTCATGTTCAATGTGAAGGACATACTAACAGTAACGTTACAAACCCAAATTAGACCTATTCCACAACTGTATAACAGTTTCAAAATTGCACTTCATTGAAACAGAAATCCAATAATATAGAAGTCTAATAAAACTTCCATTTACATAATATTCCAAAATTCACGGCTTCATCCGTCCGCATACTTTTCACCTTTTCTAAATCCAGGCCAAAAACAAAAACCACGCCAAATCTTGTATCACGGTTAACTAACCTAAAAGGCTAGAAAAGTCAACCATATTAGATCAGTTCCATTCCATAATCCATATCCAAAAGCAGTCAGGAATTTGTCGAATATATCGCGCTAACAAAATAAGATTTTTTTCGGTATAAGCTGATTTCACTATCAAACACAAAGCAAATAATTCATGAAATTATTAATCTTGAAAGATTTGATAGGATTGAGTTAAATTTTGCTAAAAAAATGTAGAGTAATATTTAACGAAAATGAAGTTAGATATAGAAACTATTTAAGTTCCTAGAATGAAGCCAATAAGTCAAATGAATAGTAGTTGTTATTTGACATGAAGCAAAACAACAAACAGTTGGCGTGCAAGACGATAAAAAACCAAACATGATGATGATGATGATTAATTAGAGTAGTAGTATTGATGAATAAATGAGAAATGAAAAGAATAGATTACGGGTTCTTCGGAGATGATGCAGAGTTCACCATGAGAAACAGATTTGTTGGTGAATTCAAGAGCAGCGTAACCAGCAGCAACTCCGCCACCAAGTATCACATACACGAAAGCTCGACCCATTTCTCTTTCTCTCTCTCTATACCTCCCGCCCACCCTTAAATTCTTTATCTATTTTTTCTACCCTCTCTCTCTCTATAATAAAAAAACAAAATAAAGTATGACAATTTTTATTTGTTTTTTACTACTTACGTACCAATAATCTCATTATTTGTCATAGATCCAATGAATCAATCTCAACCACCTATTTTTTCATCAAAAATAAAAAAACTCACTTTCCACCTCTTTTTTAAAAATAAAATATCTTACAAACGGTAAATCGTCACACGACAAAAAATACACCATCGCGACGAGTATTTTTTTATCTTTCAGTAGACGGGTGACGCGATATATTTTCGAGAAACTTTTTTTTGATTTTTTTTAGTCACGAATTGCGAAAATCATATATGATTCGTATAACGAATCATATATGATTCGTTTAACGGATCATATATGATTTCATAAAATCATATATATATGATTATTGATTCCGATGAACTTTTTTTCAATTTTGTTTCAGTCACGAATTGCGAAAATCATATATGATTCGTATGGCGAATCATATATGATTCGTATAACGAATCATATATGATTTCATAAAATCATATATGATTTCATAAATCATATATGATTTCATAAAATCGTATATGACTTCATAAAATCATAAAAAAAAGTTTGTCGAAAGTACATAGTGTCGCCCCTTTATAGAAAGATAATTTAATTCTCGTCGCGATGGTATCTTTTGTTTTGCGTAACGATTAACAGTGTGTGGGATATTTAATTTTTTTAAAAGAGGTGGAAAGTGGGTTTTTTTATTTTTGATGAAAAAATGAGTGGCTGGGATTGGTTCATTGGATCTATGACAAATATTTGGTCTATATTGAACTTTTGGCATGTCCCAATATTATAGTTTATTTTTCTTTTTTAGTACGTTCTATTAGATGATAAATGTTAGTCAAAATAATTAATCTTAGTCAAAGTTGTTAGTCAAAGAAATTATTGTTAGTCAAAGTAATAGGCCCAAGCCCGGTTTGTGGGTTTAGGGTCCGTTAGGGTTTGTTCTCTATTGTAAGCTATAAATAGTTGATCAATAAAAGTTATGTCTCATGGGGTTTATTCATCATCTAACATGGTATCAGAGCTAGGTGTGATTCTCATATCTAATCGGCCGTAATGAGCCGCCATCTTCAACCACCTAATTCTCAAATTTAATCGGCCGTAATGAGCCGCCATCTTCAACCACCTAACCCCGTCAAATCTTATCCTTCTCATTCTCTCCGAATGTCTCTTTCTCTCGACAATCATAAAAAAATAGGTTGTCTTATCTTTTCTTCTTTTCTAATAATAAAATTGGTTTTTTGCTTTTCTTCTCATAAAGATCTGTGATTTCTATCTCGAACAGATTGTTAATTGATTCTTTACCCCAAAAAAAAACATATTGTTAATTGAGTTTTCTTTCCACCTCAATTCTCTTGTGCTTCACCACAAAAATTCATACTCTTTGGTTTTAAAAAAAACCACTTTTTCCTATTTGTTCTGCAAATCAAATCATATTTCTTATCTTGAGCGAGTTAGATCATAAAACCTAGTCGGCCGTCAAGAGCCGCTGCATCTATTCCACCCCGTCAAATCTCTCCATCTCGATTATCAAGACCTAACTGTCGGCCGTCAAGAGCCGCTTCTATCATCTTCAAAAAAAAGCAAGTTTCTCACAATGATCACAAAGTTTATCTGTTGCATGTCACGTTTGAAGACTTCAAAGACTCTTTATTTTTTTTCTATCCACTGCTAGATCTTCATCAATAAAATAGTTATAGCATTAACGTTTTATTTTTATCTCCAGTCTGAGCTTTCGTGATTTTACCGCTCGGACTGCAGGGGAGTATTAGATGATAAATGTTAGTCCAAGTAATTAATCTTAGTCAAAGTTGTTAGTCAAAGAAATTATTGTTAGTCAAAGTAATAGGCCCAAGCCCGGTTTGTGGGTTTAGGGTCCGTTAGGGTTTGTTCTCTATTGTAAGCTATAAATAGTTGATCAATAAAAGTTATGCCTCACGGGGTTTATTCATCATCTAACACGTTCTAAAATAATTGTCCATTGCTAAAAATAAAAGTTGAAATTGTTTAAGTTTATCATATTACTTTTAGTCCAAATTGATATTTACAAAAATAAAAGAAAGCGGTAATAAATTATCAAAGGGTAAAACTGTCTTTTTTTTGCTTTCGTAGAAACTAAAACAGTAATTAATGCATTTTTATTAAACTGTGTAATTCTTGTCTGTGGACAATAATTTTGAGACGGAGGTAGTACTAAACTAGGAGGAAATTTATATTATTTATATTTTAGTTTTTAGGGGTGGGCAGAAAAACCGAATCGAAAATAAAAAAACCAAACCGAAATAACTAACAGAAACTAGAAACCGATGGTTTGGTTTTTAATTATTCAAAAACCAAAAAATTTCAGTTCGATTTCGGTTTTCGTCCAAAAAACGAACCGTAAAAACCGAACCGAACCAGTTTTATTATGTAATAATATATAAGTAATATAATATAAAAAATAACTAAATAAATCAAATTTATGAATTCATATTAATTTTGTGGGTGAAATTATAATATATTTATCTTGACGTTTATATGCGTTTTTGTCATGTGTGTGTTTATTTGACAATATATGAATACATATGTGACAATGATCATTCTATTTGTATATTCACTTGCACGTTTGTATTTCCTCTACATGTGTGTAATTGTCGAAATTTGGGATAGATTAGGCTAAGATTGAAAAAAAAGTAAAGAAGAATAACCTATTTTCTACGTAAAACAAGTTTATTGGTATAAATTGGCCACCCCATATATAAACAGTTAAAAACCAAAAAATTAAACCGAAACCGATAATAAACCGAAAAAACTGAACTGTCAAAAACAGAACGGTTTCGGTCTTTGGTTTTATAAAAACCGAATATTTCGGTTCGATTTTGGTTTTAGCCATAAACCGACCCAAACCGAACCTGCATACCCTAGTTTTCACATTAATTTAAACTTAGCTTTTACCTCTCATTTTAATTTTAAGAGAAAATGACAAAATTAATCAAACATAATTTACTAAATATTCAATTTTTTTATTTAGAAAGTCATTATACTCGTGAAACTAGCAAGGTTTTACTATAAAAAAATGTTTTGCTAGTATTTCTAAAAAATCGTAAAGTTGCTAGGTTTTCTAAAAAATCGCACACTCTTGCTAGTTTTTCTAAAAAATAGTAAACCTTGCGATTTTTTTTAAATCTAACAAGACCTTGCTAGTTTCATAGGTATAACGGCTTTTAAATAGAAATTAGGTATTTGGTGAAATAGGTTTGTAGAATTGGTTAGTTTTGTCATTTTTCCTATTTTTAAAGCATCCATTCATTCATCGCATAATGCTACGCGTGAAAGCCAAGGTTGGCACGCAAAGACCATGACAGATGAGGTTGGTTGACGCGTGAAGGGGAAACTGAGGATGGTTAAGTGGTCTCCTTAATCTAAGGTAAAAGAAGGAAAATGGGTATGTTTGTGAGTGTGTGGAACGTTTATTGTGGGGGATTATTATGTGTTTGATTAGGAGGTGGCCACTGCGTCTCTAAAGGTAATGGTAAGGTGGTGTGTTAAAAAGTTGAGGTGGAGGTTATGGCGGATGACCATTACACCTAACCTTACGCTAGGTGTAGTTATGGTGGTCATTGCCACATCCATGTCAGTAACACATCATCCTCCTTCATACCACATTCCCACGACATTCATCACACGCGCGCGCGCACACACACACATTGTCAATGACACATCTCACCTCCCTCCTATCCAGGTTCGGCGAAATTTAGTATTGATGTTGGGGCTGAAACGTTGAGTTTGTTCTAACTGATCATTCTTAGTTTTCATTTGGAACAAACTCAACGTCTCAACCCCAACCAACTATATTATGTGGCTCAATTAAGATTTATATCGACTTTCAAACTTACATTACGACTTGGGTTTAAGACTTGTGCACACATATATCGATAGCTACTCATGGTATTTAAGGTTATAACCACTGTTTTATGCCGATGTTAACTTAATAGAGACTTTTATAGCATGGTTTCTAGTCTATTTATTGATTACCATTATATAAATATAACAAAAATGGAGGGTCGTTAGTTAACGAGCATTAATCAAGAGGACAAAAAAATGATAAACAGTAAAACGTGAGGGAGTGAACATTGCCTAAGTTACGAAAACAGTCCCTAAAGTAAGCGGGTCAATACAAAGTTAGTCCTTAACGGTCGTCAGTTAACATGCGTTAAGCAAGAGGAAAAAAAAGAATAAAAGACCTCAGGGACTGTTTTCGTACAAATTTTTAGCAACATATTACGAAAATTGTTTTTGGGATTATCAAGTTACGATAATAGTCCCTGGCGTTATCCATCTGTTAGAAAATTAGTCCTTAATGTAAAACCTCGTGCTCCACATCGAAGCGCGAATGCAAAACCCGGTTTATGGACATTGATGGTTACAAGTAATTCAATGTTATAGGTGTAGTAGCTAAGTTACAAACAAGTGCGACTATTTTCTACGATGGAGGTGTTTGTTTATGTTTGTATAGCGGAGTTATAGCTTATTTTTTTAATTTCATATGTTACCGTATTTTTATGATTAATTTCATATATACTCAAAGCGCAATCATTAAATGCATAATATATAATGATTTTAAAACATGTTTAGGTACATATAAAATTTCCAATATGTAAATAGGGGGAATATGAAATTGCCCCCTTATTCTTTTATCGGCTTATGTTTCAGAAGTTTACTTTTTGTTGCTAATGTTAAACGTTTCGGCTTTATACAAGTTTATTATATCATGATAAATTTATGTAAGCCGAGTTTCACAATAAGTCACACAAAATAAGCTTATTGAAACATGAATCACAAATGAAATAAGCCACGATATCTGTTACATAAGTTTAAACAAACACCCCTCAAAACAAAACAATTTACGAGAACCAACCGCCTATTTTGATCGATTAGATCACATGTAAGTTGGATTGTTTATTTAGATGATGCCTTGATGTCGATGATGCCTAGATGTCTAACTTAAGTGGGGCTGACTCATGTCGAAAACCAATTGACGTCACTGGTATGGTACGATAGTCTTTTAGTCGAATCAAGATTGTTTGCTCATTGTTTTTGTGTAGCTTAGTTAATGCAATGTTTTATGACTTCATATATTTCCTTAGAATAACATGTACAATATGTAACATTTTTCATCTTATACATAGTGATGTAATATTGTCATAATCGTTCCACATATATATTGCTTATTTTGAAAAAAACTGGAGCGCAAATGGGTTATCCAGAGTGAGTGGGCAAATGGATGTCCATATAAGATTATAGTGGGGTCAAATTGGTGAAGATAAAGATGTGATGCATTCCATCCTTGGGAATTGTGAAGATCGAAATGCCAAAAATATGAGATGAGATTGATTCCAAATTATGGGTGTCATGTTTGAAACAACTAACTTCAAATTTGACCCTTTTTATATTTCTCCTTAATCATGACCAACCCATATTTTTCCAACTTGTGTATGACAAATGTATAGATCAAATTCAAAGAGCTAAAAATGGCCATGATTGTTTTGTACAACTAAATTATAATCTCCCAATTTCATTTTTTTTTTCCGTTTGTTCAATACTGTTATTTTGTAGCCTTTCCTTCAAACTGAAAGTGTATTAGCGAATGTTTTCGTAAAATAAGAAAGTCAAGACGAATTGTTTGTCAATAGTTCAATAGATCTTCAAAATATGTTCTCTTTCTAAAAAAAATAGGTCTTCAAAGTAAAATAATCATCATAACAAAATAAATTGGTATATTCACATAAATTTTGATTGGCTTATTTTCTTAGATGTTTTCTTGTAAACATCTTACAAAAGTATGATTATAATTTATGGGTGTGTTTGATAAAATAGCAGTGTCAGTGAGCAGTAGTAATGGACGGTAACTATAAACATTAACAGTTTTTCTATAAAAACTTTTGGTAACATGCATAGTTGTAAGTAAGGTTTTCAAGATCGAGATCGTAAAGTCGGATCGGGATCGTAAGATCCTACTATAATTTCATTGTCTTAATACTCTTTGTAATATTATACAAATCAACAAATTATTATATATTATAAACACAAAATTATATAAATGTTTCATAGAGTTGTTGTCCTAAACTATGATTATGAAATGTTTAAGAATATTAACATGTTGTTTTTTAAATTCTACGAAAAACAACTCATAAATTTGCAGTTCATTAGTTTCTGGTTCGAGAAAAGTAAGATCGGATCGGAGTAGATCTTAAGATCTTATGGTCAAGATCAGGATCCTATAAGATCTTAAGCATACAAAGATTCTATGTAAGATCCGGATCGTTTTTGCTTTGCAGTATCGTAAAATCATAAGATTCTAAGATCAGGATCGGGATCTTAACAACCATGGTTGTAAGTGTAATTATAATATGTAAAACAATTCATAAATGCTTAATGCTCCTAAATGCTATTTCATGGAGCGTTGAAAATTAATATTCTGAAAAAAATAGATAAAACTACTTGTTTCTTGTCAAATGAGCATTAAAGATCATAACGCTAAAAACTCACTGTTCACCGCTCTTAAATGGTCCTAAGTGATCTGCACCAAACACAAAGTATTTAGTATTATAAGATCTTATAAACTATCTAAATAACTAACATTTGAGTATCGATTAAGAAAATCTAACTAATTTGTTGGCAACAAGTTTGTTAAACTATACAATTTACTTGAATAACTCTCCTCTCCTCGCAGAGCATGAGTATACACGTGTATGACTTATACGGTCAATTGATGAAACAGCACGCAACTAAATAAATGATCAAACATAAAGTCGATGTTAATTTGTCATTTCCATGAGTTATTCTTTTAGTAGAAGGGACGGCATATATACGGTTGAAGGTAAAGTGCTATCTACCATGAAAATCTCATCCGTGAAAGTGTTTGTAACTTGACGTGCATTATACGGTCATAAAGTGTTGGAAATTTAGTGCAATTGTGAGAATTAGGTAATACTTGGAAATTGGTTTGGAGGTACAGAATGTACATCCATCAAGTCACTGATTTTCCCTGACTCTTTTAGTGGTTTGATTAAATGAATGATTATTTGTCTATTTAATTGGCAGATTTGACTGCATTAATTGATCATATTTAATTTGGTCATGGAATCATTATTCTTAAATTATAGAGGATAATTGATTTTACTGCTTTAATTGACCATATTTAATTTGGTCATGAAATTACTAATTCCTAAATTATGAAGGATAATTATGAAAGAGATTAATTGGCCATTAATCTCTCATTAATTCCATTATTAGGTTTTGAGTAAATCTCTATAAATATAGATCACAATTGCATGGAAAAACACACAGAAAACATAAACACATAGAAACGCAGGGTTCTTGATATGTGCCTAGAACAAGAACAAACACTTGGTCTTATCCCAAAGAGGTATTCGTGTAACCCAGGCATAGGGTCGAATAATCTTCTTTGGAAAGTGATTACACGACTTCAAGTGATATCCGGTAACCATCTTGGTAATTAGCTAGGCTATTGATTGTCTTCACCCTGATCTGGGATCTACTAAACCAACAATCAAAGAAGATTATTTTATGATAATCAATGGCTGTTACTGCTATGAAACACATGGCTTCAAACTTTGCCAAGCTTGGCAAGTTTGAAGGGGTAGACATTATAAGAAGGCGAAAGAAGATGCACTTCTTGCTTTTCAGCATGAGTGTGGTGTATGTGTTGACTACTCCTATTCTTGAAGATGATGGTGATGATGCAACCGTGGAACAAATCAGGAAAAGGAATAAGTGGGATAATTATGACTATGTCTGCATAGGTCTAATCCTCAAATGTATGTCTGATCTTTTGTTTGATATTTACTAAAATATTGAATCTTGAAAAGAACTATGAAATTTCTTGGAAGCCAAATATATGGCTGAAGATGCATCAAGTAAAAAGTTCCTTGTTAGTAATTTTACAAACTGATTCAAGACTAGTATTGGAACAATACAATGAACTTCTTGGTATACTTGGAAGGTTTACACAACATAAGATGAACATGGATGAATCCATTCAGGTTTCATGTATCATTGATAAACTTCCCCCTTCATGGAAAGATTTCAAGAACACCTTGAAACATTTGAAGGAGGAGTTAACTCTTGTTGAGTTGGGCAGTCATCTGCGCATTGAGGGGTCCCTCAGGGTGCAGGATAGTGACAAGCCAAAAAGCAACAATGTTGATGGTCCACAGTGATTGGACATGGTTGTGTGAATCTTAGATTTAGTTCTGGAAAGATTGTTTCCTTGTTTAATATTTTGCATGTTCCTAATATTAAGAAAGATATGATTTCTAATATTAAGAAAGATATGGTTTCAAATGGTATTTTGAATAATTGTGTTTATAAACAAGTAACTAAAATATGATAAATTTGTTTGGTCTAAACATGACGTGTTTATTGGTTTTGGCTATTTGTGTAATCAAATATTTAGGCTTAATATTGTCAATAATATTGGTAAATCAGCCTTTATGTCAACTTTTAAACTGAATGGTTCAATCATATGGTATGTTAGATTGGGTAATGTCCACTTTAATAATAATATGTAAGATATGTCTAAGGATGGGTTAATCCTTGTTTTGACATGGACACTAAAAAATGTAAGACTTGCATGCTGACCAAAAATACAAGAAACCATTTTAAAATGTAAAACTTAAAACTGATGATTTGGGAACTGATCTATAGTTACCTATGTGATTTGAATGCTATTCTCTCATTTAGGAATAAGAAATACTTTGTGACATTTATTGATGATGCTTCTAGGTTTTGCTATGTTAGTTTATTACATACTAAAGATGAAGCATTAGATAAACTTAAAGTATTTAAAACTAAAGTTAAATTACACCAAAGGTCATTGATCAAAAGATTCATGACTGATATGGGAGGTGAGTACATGATCAATCTGTTGATGTTATTTATGAAATGACTGCCCCTGTACTCCACAACAAAATGGTATATCTAAAAGGGAAAATAGAGTACTAAAAGAAATGGTTAATTCCATGTTGTCCTACTCAGGACTGAGTCAAGGGTTCTGGGGTGAAGCTATGTTAACAACTTGTTATTTATTAAATAGGGTTCCCAATAAAAGAAACAGGATTACCCCTTATGAACTCTAGACTAAAAGGAAACCAAACATGAACTACCTCAGGGTTTGGGGTTGTAGGGCAGTTGTAAGACTCCCTGACCCAAAGCTAAAAACTTTGGGTAAAAGAGGCATTGAATGCATCTTTGTTGGATATGTTGAGCATTCTAAGGCTTTTAGGTTTTATGTCATTGAGCCTAATGATTCAGTTTCAATTAACTCTATAATTGAATCAAGGGATGCAATCTTTGATGAGAATAGATTCTCATCAGTCCCTATACCAAGTCTCGGGATTCCTAATGGAACTAAAGACATTAGTGGTTCAGTGGTCCCTGAAGAGGTCACTGAAGAGGTTGTTCAGCAACATGAACCTGAGCTTAGAAAAAGCAAAAGGAATAGGACTCCAAAGGATTTTGGACCTGAATTTCATTATACTTAATTGAAGGAACAAGGGATGAGGTCTCTGACCAACACTTCTATTGCTTTAATGTTGAGGATGACCCTAAAATATTTGATGAAGCAATGAAGTCCCAGGATGTTGCTTTTTGGAAAGAAGCAATTAATGATGAGATGGACTCCATCATGGGCAACAACACTTGGGTGTTGGCTGATCTACCTCCGGGTTGCAAACCTCTTGGTTACTAAAGGTAGATGTAACTATTGAAAAGTTCAAGGTAAGGTTGGTCATTCAGGGCTTTAAACAAAAGTCAGAGATAAACTACTTTGATACTTATGCTCTAGTGGCACGTATCAGTGCCATAAGACTGCTGATTGCTATAGCATCAATTCACAATCTGATTATTCATCAGATGGATGTGAAGACAGCTTTCTTGAATGGTGACTTGGATGAGGGGGTCTATATGAACCAACCTCAAGGCTTCATCATGCCTGGCAATGAAAACAAGGTGTGTAAACTGATTAAGTCTCTTTATGGACTAAAGCAGGCACCTAAGCAATGCCATCAAAATTTTGATGAAGTATTTTTGTCTAATGGTTATTTACTTAACCAAGCTGACAAATGTGTATATAGCTGATGTGTCGTTGTGTAGGTGTTATGTTATGTATCAAGTTTTACTATTTATATTTTGCCGACTTAACCTAAAAACAATACTTTAACGGGCAGTGTACCCGGTCAAGATGTAGCTTCGTTGGTAAGTAGGGTGTCGATCACTAAGAGCGAGAGCGTTAATTCCTAATTCTATCAGTATTTTAGTTATCTATGTTAGTACTAAATTAATTTAATTTATACTAAACCTAAGTTAAATCTAAACTAAAGACAAAGGGGGTTTCAGCCTGAGAGACTGGCACGAGGATTAGTTATCTAATCTAAGGTTTTGATGACAAGTAAAACAATAAACACGCACAAGAAAACAATAGAGAAGCGGTCGAGAACTAATGTAAGGAAAACGTATCAACCATGAATAATCCAATAAAACGCAGGTTTGTTTATCAGTGCAATAATTGTCTTATCTCGAAGTGGCATATCATTCTTAGACTTAGGCGGTACTTCTTCCTGAGACCTAGATACGCTAATTCTGTCACAATTAGACGCATCCGCATAAAGCATCCTAATATATATTGATTATAATTCATCTATAGGACAACACCATGTATGTCGTACTAACCGTAGCTCATCAAGACTTTACCCACTTACTGCTTGACGGTGATGTGTAATAGGTGGTAGTCCACAATCCAAACTATACCAATGATCAGAACGTTATTAGTTAGTACTATGCCACTACCTACTACGGTACAACCAGTTCAATCAAGGCAAGTAGGACGTTATTAGTGATCATATTTATTCCACCTATACGCATCACTATATGGAGAGTTATCCCGGACTCTTAGCCTACGCCCAAACAACACCGAAGTTGCAACGCATTAAATATGTAGGACTAGACCCAGTTGAATGATAGGTCGCATACTTAAGCATGTAAACAAGTATCATGTGACAAACATAATCAATAAATCAACGATAAATTAAGTAATCAAGATAAACAAACCAAACATTAGATCTTCATAAACATGGCTGATACCTAAAGGTATCAGCCGATAGTCATTGTATAAATACACACGGTTTGATATATGAACGATTAAAATAAGAAAACCTCAATCGAACGCGTATTCGGTTGTGCGAAGATTATAAGAGTTTTCCTATGATCTTGAGGCTCTTTTCTGACCTTCTAGGCTAATTTATTCGTCTCTTGGTCGACTTTGTGGTTTAGGGATTCACTTGCATACCTAAAGCTGAGTTTAGGGTCGTCTATTTATAAGGTCTGGAAGTCGGTTCGATACGCCGTATCGAGCGATATGGGATACAGCGTGTTGGGGATTTCTTGGAATAAGGACCACGTTTGATATCTTCCAGAATATTTTATTACTATATTGTGAATACGGCGTGTTGAGTCTCTCTGGATACGGCGTATTGAGTTTAATTCTTCTGTGGTATTTGATGAGTGCAGGCACGGATACGCCGTATCTTTCTTGATGGATACGGCGTATTGGTCTTCAGAATAGTAATCTTTAAAATATCTTCATTTAAGCTCTAAAATGCGCTCCTTTTGCTAACTTTCACCAATTACTCAATAATTACTGCAATTCTCAAATATAAACGATTAAGTAACAATTCTTTGCAACAACTATACAAAAAGGGTTAATAAAATGGGATAAATGATGCTATAAAATAGACGTTATTTGATGTCATCAAATATCCCACCATTTAAATCCTACTTGTCCTCAAGTAGCCTTTAGAAGTTTATAAAAATGTATCACTAAGGATATTTTCCGTTAAAGCACTTATTTGATATATTACAAGTACACAACCAAATACCTCACGAAATAGGAAGATGAAAACACTCAAATCACTCAACTAATCTATGTGGTAACATGTAACTAATTCGCTCAATTGCTCGGTCGTGACGAGTATTCTATCATAAGCTTGGCAAGGATACACATCTCCACCACTAAAGCCAAGGAGTAACAAGTTTATAAAGGTAAATATGGGTTTTTGTATGGAAAGGCTTACGGTTGATCATTCTACAATCTTTCACCAGAAGTACCACTCCAACAAGGCAGCTGAAGCACACATACATGGCCGTAACGACGGAATAGACATGTGTGTTCGATCACATTCTCATTCAAATTCAACCAACGGTTAGGATGAAGAATGATATAGGGTAGGAACCTTCTAACTTTTACCAAAAGTCGTAAACCAACGAGGCAGCTGAGACATGCATACATGGCCGTAACGACGGAATAGACATGCACGCTCGATCACATCCTCATTCGCGTAAAACCAGCGGCTAATCATTAGGTGAGAGGGAAGTAAATTGTTGTTAAATAAAAATCAAGAAACAAATAGATTAAGACTTAAGATACAAGTTGCTAGACACTTTTTCCCCGACCGTTATTATGATAAAGAGACGACTATTTACAACGTCTTGATCATAGATCAAAAACAACAACCTAAGTTGGCGTTCCCGTAACGGTCAACTTCCTAATCATCCCAAAACTTTACATACTCTACAAGGCAAGTGGCGATATCTTCTACTTTTTACATTACTTTACATCGTTGATTTTTTAGACGTATCAACGAATAATCGATCCTTCGTGTAATTCCTTCGGTAGTTGCGAAACGATTATCTTCCAACTTTCTTTCTCTCTTTTTGTATTTTTCCATTTTTTCTATTTTTTTTTGCTAACTATACTTTAAATCTCGGTGTAGTTTCACCATCTTTACGATCATAATAATTCCGGATAATTCCTTCGATAGTTCTTCATTCTTCGGATTCACCAATAATTGTGATGGTAGTAAAATCACATGAGTTTTGACTACTAATATACATTCCCATTTGTAATGTGCAAATTTCCAACCGCACCAAAGATAGAAAACGACACAAGACTCGGTAAATATAAACTTTACACTTTAAGCAACTAGCAACTGTAAATTAAACTTAATCTAACAGGGTAGGTTAAGGTGTAAGGGTGTAACGAAACAAATAGTTGGTGTAAATTCCTAAAGGATTGGCTCTACGGGTTGTTCTAGTGGATCATCACTTTAAAGATGAGAGTGGAAAAGGGTTTAAACGGGAGGTTAACTAACCGGTGTAGTTAGTTAATAAGCAACATGTAAAGGCGATTTGGGTGTAATCCTAAAATTTATCAATTTAAACAAGTTACTCAATCTAAATCCATAGTACTCATCATTGCGGTCTCGAATAGATATACCAAGCCAAGTTCTAAAGTCTACAACATCACCAACACACTCATATTTTTTGTAGAATTTGGGTAAACATTTGGAAACGGATAAGCTAAATCCTCACAATATCTAACAAGGGTTATTGTGTGTGGGTTATGTATTAAGTAATTTCACAAAAGTATGCTTGAGAAAAACTATAAACTTGAACATAATTTAAGCATTTTAGTGTGAAAAATAGGACAAGTAATCATTCTAATTCCATCCCCCCACTTGAATTATACAACGTCCTCGTTGTATGAATAAAACATTAAATACGGGTATTAAAAAGAATTAAAATGAGAAACTCCCCTGATATTTGCTGGGTAGTAATTCTCCATTGTTGACTTATGAGCAAGATTTCGTGTTAAACAGCTGTCTTGAGGTTTCAAGACTCCAACACTTCAAGATTTCTAGATTTGTAAATTCTCCAACAATATTCGTCGATATTTCTTTCACGAGGTCCTGTATAAATTCTCAGAAAACAAATGCAATTCTATCTCCATGTATTCGTTTGGT
>BQNB010116948.1:0-21263 GCA_026074375.1 Tanacetum coccineum
GGTGTGAGTGGTGTTGTAAAGGGGACTGTATCGAGAGGTCCCGGGTTCGAGTCTTGCTCACCCGGACCTCTTGTCTTTCCCTCTTTTTTTTTTTCGAAAACTTCAAAAAGCAAAGTTGTTAAGCTCGTGGGGCTTAACAACTTTGTCAACTACAACTTTTTGTGATAAGCTGTGAATAAGCTTAAAAATAAGCTTAAAGTCGACAGTTTTGCTTAAAGAGCTTAAAGGCTAAATTTGCTAAGTCTTTTGGCCTCTTGTGGTCGAATAAGCTAGGCTAAGGACTAAATAAGCTAAAAGGAGTCTAAACCTAACCTAGATAAGCTAAAAAGGCTTAAAGCTTAAAGTAAAATAAGCTGGAACAAAAAAAACTTAATGACAGAATCTAACACAAGCTTAATGGCTAAAAGAGCTTAAGTCATTTGGACAAATAAGCTAGGAAAAAGGCAAAAGCTTAACAACTTAACTAATCTATCTAAATAAGCTATTTTAGAACACAAGTGGGCTTATGAAATAAGCTGAAAATGCTAAAAGTAAAAATAAGCAATCACTACACTTACACTAAGCAAAACAGTCAAGGAGCTAGTTTAAGCTTAAAATTAAGCCATCTAATAAGCTTCTTAAAGGCTGAAAATTAAGTGGCTTATGTATGAGTTATAGACTCTTGAAATAAGCCAAGAAAATAGGCTTAAGAATACTAAAGGCTTAAGAAAAACAAGCTTAAAGTCTCCCCTTTGCACCAGGGGAGCTTTAAGGCTAAACTCAAGGGCTTATTTGACAGCTTATAAAAAGCTGTCAAATAAGCTCTAAACAAAAAATTAAGCTAAAACAGATTGAGTACCCTAGCTCATGGACACCAAGTTTGACATTCTAAAACTCATAAAAGCTTGCTGAATTTGTTAAATGAAAAAGGGCTTATGGATCTTTTAAAACTGTTATAAGCAAACTTGGTGGATTTGACTCAAAAAGTCAAATGACACCAAGGGTTTGTTATAACTTGTTTAACACACACAAAACACTTACTTTTTGAACTAACACTCAAAATCCAAGTGCTTATGGATATAAGCACTTGGTGTTTTCTTAAAACACCACAGTTAAAAAAGTGGCTTATAAAAACTTTGAAAAACACAATTTTGAACCTCAAAGACTTTTGAAACAGCTTAAACGAGCTTAAAAGCTTAAGCTAAAACTAACTAAAATACCTCAACCCATACTTAAAACCCTTTTTACCCGTTTTCCAAGTTATCCCAAACACCCCCTTAATTTTAAAAAGTGGTTTTTTTAAAACTATAAAAGCCAAGTTAACTGAAATTTTAGAAACAACAATGATACTTAAGCAATATTGAACACTAAAAAGTTAAAATGCAAGTCAAATAAGCACTTAAATTGATACCATAAGCTGGGACAGAAATGAGCTTTACTTGACAGTTTTAACTAAAATTGCATATAAATGAAATGAAAGGCATAAACAAGCATGAATACACATTAATAAGTATAATAACAGCAATAAGCTAAAAATAAGCTGAATAAGCTTATTGCTACAGTAAATAAGCAAAATTTTGAAGAAAAAGTACCTTTGATCCTTTTGTCAAAAAGGATCTTTTGAACTTAATTAAGCTCTAACTCCCTACCCTTAGCTTATAAATAAGCTAAACTAAGCTGAAAACCCAATAAGCCATCCATGTTAGCTCATTCTTCCTTGCTTTTTCAATCCAACAGTAACTTTTCCTTAGAGTTTTTGAGTAAATATTTTATAAAACAGATTATAGAATAGCTTAAATGAAAACTTAAAAGATTTTAAGAACACTTGATACTTAGAACACAATTAACAATCTTCACTGAATTTTCATTAAAGAAGTACAAATACAAAGAAACTTTTTAAAACTAATTATACTTGAAAAAAAACTTGTAAAACTACTTAAAAACTAAACTTAAAACTACTTCGCCACAATGGCTTTTACAAAGCTTTTTATAATAAAATTCGACTAGGTCTTGTTCTTTGTCTTCTTGTCTTGTGTTTCTTTGTAGACACATAAAAGAGTTGTGTTTGTTTTGTGAGTGCAAAGAGAAGCACAAACAATCCTGGCCTTTAATTCTTCAAAAATCAATCATCACAGCCGTTGGATGAGCTTGGGGAGTTGTGGGATTGCCAACTTGGCAATCTTACAGCTGGGAAAGTTTAGTGGAGGAGGGGGGAGAGGTTTGACCATGGTGGAATTGGGTTTGCAGGATAAAACGGGGGTGGCTAACCCGTGAGTTCGTTGGGAGTTGAAGTGGGCGGGAAAAAGTTTTATAAAGGTTGGGGGTGACAGGGGATGTGTTTGGGGAATTGGCACAAATGGCCCCTCATGGTGTTAAGTAACATTGCACCCATGGTCCTTGTTTTGTTATAGTTTTAGGGACTTGGCAAAACAAGTCCCCAAGGGTTATAACATACTTATGCGTAACGTCATTGTGTGTTATAACTTCTTTGGATATTGACAGGTTTGAGCCCTTGTAGTATATCTTTTCCCCTGATTGTCCAGTTTGGCCCTTGGCTTTATTTTCTCTAATTTCAATCTATAAATACAAGTTTAGGGTTTTAGCAATTTTAACCTCATACTTTTTATTTCTTCACATGTTGACTTTTGGATTTGTCGGGGTTGACTTGGGTTGACTTTTTCAGGCTTGGGCTTGGACTTTGACTTTGTCTTTTCTTGTTTTCCATTCCGAGTTCGGTTTTGTCGTTTTGGCTTCGTTTTTCGTCCTTTTCTTAGATATCCGTTCCTGCATAATACAATTAGCAAAACAAGCGTATATTTGGCATTTTAAGTCCGTTTTTGGTTATTTTAGCTTGTTTTTAAAGGTAAAAGGTATGTGTAATTAAGCACATACCAGTGTTAAACTACCTGATGGATTTGGATCAAACTTTAAGCCAAAAGTAACCGATAATGATAACAATATAATAGGCATGAAGTCTCATGATTGCCATTTAATGATGCAACGGTTGCTTCCGGCTGGAGCTCAAGCATACTTGGACTCGAGTATTGCAACACCAATAATTGAGCTCTGCTCGTTCTTTAAGGAGATTTGTGCTCGAAGTATAATAGAGTCGGACATGTTGATAGCCGAAGACCAATTGGTCAATATATTGTGCAATTTCGAGCGGAATATTTCCTCAGCCTTTTTTGACAAATTGATTACAGTTTGGTCATGCATTTACCTGTAGAGGCTATTATAGGTGGGCCTGTATACATGAGGTGGATGTATCCATTTGAATGATATATGAAAAAGTTAAAAAAATTATGTCCGAAATAAAGCTAGGCCCGAAGGTTGTATAGCGGAGGCGTATATTGCGGATGAGGCGTTAAACTTTTGTTTCACCATTTTCTTAAAATGTTCCAACATAATTTAATCGTCCAGTCAGAATTGATGACGGTCCACTCAAAATAACAAAAACCTCCTAGTTGCAAGTTTTACTGATCAGCTTTGTACTCCAAAAAGTGCGTGGTGTAGGGAAAAAGTTTGTATCACGGAAGTTAAAACGAAGATATAATTTGTATGGTAGTCCTCGACATCAGTCCTGATATACTCGACCAATACAGACGTCTACGCTCTTTTCTTTTAAAAGTCTTTTATGTAATTTACATTTTTAATGATTAAACTTAATTTCATGTATATAAACATGTACAGAGTAATGCTGTCTTGCTTTGCCCGTAGGATGTATTTACAACAAAAATTTTCTCCATGGTTTCGCGTCAAAGGTAAACTGTATATGCTAGTTTCAAAAATCCTTTTTCTTTTGGTTACCTTTTTTTATGCCAGGGACTTTATTTTTGTCTTTCATAGATCTCTACTTCTATATACCAAGTATCCATCTGAGTGTAGTCTTTGAAAAAAATATTCGCTTTAGGCATTGTGAACCGAAAGATCATGCAACTTATTTACACCTCTATGTATAGTTAACGGTTTTTGTGAAGTTCGTGGTTCGCAGCCGCGGATGAACGCCCTAAAACTCAAAATAGTGAAAGTTTCAACGCCAGCGGGGAGTATGGATCTTCTGTTTTATGTTATGGTCTTACAGGAAATTGGTGGAGCTTATTTATTTGAATCATCAAAAAGTTGTTTATTGCTGATGTAATGGTTATAAACCAAGAACACTCGTAAGCACCTCACTTTGTGTTACTAAAATACACATAACTAGTTTATCTACGCGTGATGAGTGGTGGAAGGAAAACCAATACTTTCTGCTACTAAAGCAAGACAAGTTTTTTACCTTGAAGACCCTTCTAGATCACATCATTGGAAGTTTCCAAGAGGTCATCATCGAAAGATTGGTGTAGGATAAGGACTGTCATTGTGGATGCAGATGTTGTTCCTGTCAGCAACTCAATCTGATGTTGCTTTGACAAGCTATTTATGAAGATTTGGCGTAATATATACCGGTTGAGTGGAGCCGGTCCATCAACGGAAGTTAGTTTTATTCCTACTTCTCGCGTTAATGATGATGACTTTATTGATGATGATGTTGAATATGACGTTGTTCATGTTCTTAGTAGTGATTCTGAGGACGAGGATTCAGATTGATATGAAATTTGAGGGGTTGTTTTTTACATTATTGTTTAGTGGTTCGAATTGCTTATTTAATATGTTCGGGTACTTGTATTTTCTATTTGTGAACTTTAATTTATAGGGTAATGTATTTTCTATTTAGTGAACTTTATATTATAATAATTGTTATAATTTGTTACAATTATGTCCCGATTATGACACTTTAAGAGTGTTTGTATTGCCTGGTTTAAGAGATGCAAAAGTGCTGATCACATTGGCGTGGTTTAAAACTTTGTTTGTCCAGACGATGGCAATGGTTGTTTAAGTCGGTGGTCCCTCAGACCGTTGGACACATGGGGAGCTCGCCCTATCAAAAAGAGTAAAGTAATTTACAGAATATTGTATTGATTTGTAATTTAACTTTATTCGCTTGAATACTTGTATTGTTATTTGTGCATTTGATATTTTCATTTCTAGACTCTAAAGGGAAGGATAGAATGAAATGCTCTCTGACGCTGCGCTTCATAAGTAATTCCGAGCCTTGGTGAGAAGTACAAGGCTATCCATCAATTTGACCCTTCATGATCTAAGACTGCTAAAATCCATTGTGCTAATCGTCGGACATTTCACGGGCTTTGATGGAAAACGAGTATTGAACCGATCAGTTCCATTCTGCTACGAATCGTGGGATTTGGTACCTGATAAGTACAAGGGAACTATATGGCCTGCTATCAATGTAGTCCTTTATTCTTAAATCTACTATGTTAAATTTATAAGCATTATTCATTCTATGACTTAATTTTTTGAATTGCAGACGTATTGATAAGAAGAACAGTTGTGGGCCAAATGCTAAACAAGTTGAGAAAGGCATGGAACTTTAGTTTAAAGGCCAATACAGAAACAGGAAAAACAAGTTTAAGGATGAAATGTTTGTGAGCCGTGGTGGGTACGAGAATCCGGTGAAGATGGAAACTTTCCTCCGCCGGGCAAGTCTCTGAGCGAATGGCACGAGTTATGTGATCATTTCACTTTTGAAAAGCATTTGGCCCATTCTGCAAAGAACAAGGCTAACAGGGCGAAGCTGCCTCAGTGTTCCACTCAAGGGAGTAAATCATACGCCGCTAGCAGACACGAGGAGGTAAGTTGTGATTTAGATATGTTGATTTTTATTGTTTAATATTTTTAATTATTTTTTTTATCCTAAATTTAAATTGTTTTCTGTGGGAGTCCAATGTGTATTTCCTCGATCTTATCGAGCTCTACAAGAAAACTCATCAGAAGAGGGAAAGTGGGCCAAAGATGTTTTTGAAGCCAGATATGTAAGTAATTCATTCTAAGTTTTAGCCAAAATATGCAAGTTTGTATTAGTTCTGGTAGTTGGAGACCAATGGTGTATTTAGTTCTGGTAGTCAAGGATAGTATTAGTTCTGGTAGTCAAGGATAATATTAGTTCTTGTCTGTGGTGTATTTCTTTAGGTTTGTATCCCCCCCCATTTTAGTAAATCAAGGATTACACTAAAATGAGGGGGATTTGTTGGTGATTTTAGTGTCATCAATGGCCATTTAGGTAATGACGATTTACTAGAGACTAATGAGATTTCATACTTAGCTTGGATACGAGTTAGGGAAGTGTGGAGTACACACTCGTTGAGTTTAATATGTTATCGACCTAGAGCAATTGCAGAGATCAAGGGGCAGATAAGTCAGTACTAAGTATTTAAGTAATCTTGGTTTACTACTGGCAGTTATAAGTTATATAGCAGTACTAAGTTGGTTGTAGTAACAGGCTTTTAGTACTAAGTTTTTTCCACTACGCGTACTAAGTAGTTAGTCACTGCTTGCACTAAATTGTTACGTACTGCTAGCCGTATGTTGCAGTTTAGGTTGTTAGTACTGCTAGCACTAAGTAGTTTAGGTTTGCTAGATAAAGGTGTTAGTACTGTTAGACGTGTAACTATTTGAAAAAACAGTTGTGAAAGTTGGTTTTAACCAACTTTAACTGCTTAACTGTCATCTAGAATCTGTTTTATAAACAAATTCATTAGTCTCATTAAATAGAACGAAAATATATATACAATTCCTTTATTGTTCTTGATTTATGATTCTTGTGCCTAGAACATAAATTGCTATACTCCTTATATTATTCCCCGTTGAGATTTCGTGACAAACCATGCATTGTTTAAGGGTCGAAATTACTTTATACGGAACAGTGGACTTTTAACACGATATATGTGAGTTATCCTGGGATTATCACACACACCCTAAATTTTTTTAACATATGGTTGTCAATGTTAGTTAGCTAGTACTGCTAGTTATATGCAATCTTAAGTTTGAAATCAGTTCTGGTAGTAAAAAAATTCCCCGAAACATCTTTTTAGTTTGATTTTCAGTCTCGTAGTCAAATAAAATAGATATTGATAGTTCTAGTATAGTCAGCAGGGACTAGCATTGTATTTCACATCACACATTTCATTAAATAAAATTCTATCTTATCTTTGTTTAAACATGTCAAATTCATTTTAAAAATTCCTATCTTATCTTATCTATATTTACACATTTCAAAATCCTATGTATATTATCTGCTATTAAAACACATACATCTATCTTTAACTTTCCATTCACATCTTGTTTAATGTTATAGATGAAAGCTTTCCCAAAGAAGGAGTGGTGTGTTATTTTGACTAAATTTCTGAATCTAAGAATCATGTCAGGACACACATACTTCCCGAAACAAACATGCATGATGTGCATGTAATAATATGTTTATTCACTTTTGCACATTCATATTGTCTAGGGAAGTTTGTGTATTGGAATTTGTTTATTAGATCAATATGTTTCATACAATAAACCTTCTCTTCTTCTTTTGGGAAAGTTTTTCATTCTATAATCGTCAAATTCTTCTAAAAGGTTAAGTACAAGTTTGTTCTATGTATTACTGCCATGTTTTCAAAATGCAATTGTTGGAGTGTTTGGATCCTGGTTTAATGCGCAACTTAAATATGTCATGCTAGTTTGTAAAGGGGTGTTTGGATCCTGGTTTAATGCGCAGCTTAAATATGTCATGCTAGTTTGTAAGGGGTGTTTGTATCCGGGTTTAATGCGCAACTTAAATTTCATGGCTCTTTTTCCTCTATTATTGTACTGCATAACGATACTTAGAGCATTTTGTAACTTTAATTCCTTATTTTGTGACTACAGATCAAGATGCTAAAGCTGAGAGCGAGTCAAGAGGGTTTAGAGGAGAAGATGACTGATGATGAAATTATGGACAAAGTCTTGGGATCAAGCCGAGCTTTTAAACCTGGACGAGGTAGGAATCTGCCGAAGAGTACTTCGTCTTCTTCTGTATGCAACTACCCCTCTCCCGAACCATTGGTATCCAAATCTGCATTAAGGAGGTTTGTGGAGGCGCATAACCAGCAAATGAAAGATTGGCATGCACAATTAGCCGATAAAAACATTGAGCTACGATTGCCTGCTCCTCTCGACCCCAACGCCCTTTTGGAAGATGATGCCGAGCCTAGAGATGCTGCCGATGTTCTTGAAGATGCTGCCAATGTTCTTGAAGATGCTGCCGAGCCCGGAGAAGAGTAGGTGCCAATGGTCAGGTTGTTGTACATGCTTAGTTAAACTTTCTGTTGAACATTGTTGTTTATGTTGTGGAACTAGTACTTGAACAATTGTTTTACCACGACCACGGTCGTTTTATGTATGATTTGTTTAATATACCTGGGAAAACGCCGTAAAACAGGCATGGATGTTTTAGCTGACTGCTGCTTTTAGGGACAACTTGCTGTCCCTAAAACTACTTTAGAAATATGTTGTCAGGACCACTAGGGACTATGTATAGTCCCTAAAAGTGAGTCCCTAAAGGTTTTGTGAAAACATATTGGGACTAGATGTTGTCCCTAAAAACTGCTTTAGAAAAATGTTGTCAGGACCTCTAGGGACTGTGTATAGTCCCTAAAAGTTAGTCCCTAAAGGTTTTGTGAAAACATGTTGGGACTAGATGTAGTCCCTAAAAGATTGTCCCTAAAGAGATTGGTAAATTATGTTGCGACAATATGTAGTCCCTACAAGGCTGTCCCTAAAGGTTTGCCAAAATATGTTGGGACAAAAGGTTGTCCCTAAAAGTGTGTCCCTAAAGGTTTTTGTTAAATTTGTTGGGTCAAAATGTAGTCCCGAAAACGTGTACCTAAAGGTTTTGTCAAAAATTGTTGGGACAAAATGTAGTCCCTAAATCTATGTCCCTAATGTGTTTTGGTCCAGTATTAAGGGACAAAATGTAGTCCCAAAAGCTTTTGTCACAACAAAAACCATCGACGTGGCCGGTCAACGCGCAGTCCCTACAAACAAGAAATGTAGTCCCGACAACTTATAGGGACGGAGCAGCTGGGATTACGCTAACAGGGACGGCATGTAGTCCCGATAAGTCTTTCGGGACAAAAAACGGGCTTTTTCGGGACTACATGCATAGTCCCGAAAGGCCTTTTTTGGCGTAGTGAGTGTGGGGGAGGGAAGTAAATAGGAAAAATGGTCAATTTTTAAATTTTTTATATACTTTTTAGGTTTATTTTTAAATATTTTGTATCATTAGGGAGAGATTTATTGTCCACCGATAAAAATGGCTATTTGAAAATTTTAGACGTGTCCCGATTGATAGAGCTATCCGTTTTAGGCTCGATAACATTTGCTAGCGCATTTATAGCCCGTTACCCAAATATGTAAGGATTTGAGCTTATTTCGTATGACAATGCTTGGATTCTAATTTTGCTATGAGTGTGTTGGTGATTAACTCGAGTCTAGAACTTGTACTTGTTATGCATTACATTTCCACAGTGAGATCGTACTCGTGTGATTGTGGTAAATTTAAGTGATAAAGGCAAATTAGGATTTACACCAAATGGCATTCCGTTTACATCTAATGATATTTAGCTATCCACATCGGTTAGTTAACCACCATAAGGAACCCATTTGTTAGCACTCATTTTTAGTGCTAGATACCCTTAGTACACCCATTAAGCCACCCCGTTCATTTGATGAAATCCAGAAAAATACAAAAATATGTTACACCTTAAACTTTAGCCTAACCCGTAGTTAAGTCTATTTATGGATTGCTAGTTACTTCGTATGATTGGCATGTTTTTGATGATTACTTGCTGGTCACACTTTGTATTGCGTATGTGCCATTCCGACAAAGAAAGATATAGTTACTCTTATTTGTAATTTTTGTGGTGTATGCTCATCCAAAGGGTGGGGGTGACGACCGGAGATTTGGTCATGAAAAAAAATATAAATAAATAGCCAATGAGCTATAAATAATTATGAAGATGAAGGAAGAAGAAGTATTTTTGACGTATTGATTAGCCAATGTGCTAAGACGTGATACTAGTTAACGATGATCGATGATATTTATCGAAAGGGAAGATTTGGTACGTAATCATTTTATGGTTTGTGGTGACTAGCAATTTAGACTTAACTTTGTTTTTTTGGTTGTAGAACCAAACCAAAATATCCCATGTCTAACTCACACCCATTATCAAATCAAAGCTTAAACCAATAAAAGTCTTTTTGATAGATTTGCTTGGTGCTCACGCCCCATCAAATTTATTTTGATACGTGTACAAGCCTATGGTATGACACGAAAATCATGACTAAGCAATGAGTGATTTACTAACACCGCCAATCAAACATATGAGTGTTGAGTGAATTTATATTCAAAAAGTTCTATTTCGTAAGGTGCTTAGTTGTGTTATCTAGATCGAGAATCATACGGGTATTGTTAAGCGTCTGAAATATTCGCATATAAACTTTCAAAATGTAATTGTTCTTCTCTCGTATTAGAGCGATTAAATGTATTTTTGTAAATATGATCGATGTGTCGTTGGAACCATTTTTAGAATGCTAAACCTGCTCAAGGACGAGCAGAACTTAAGTGTAGGGGAATTTGATAACACTCAAATGGAGTAAGTTTTTAGGAGCGTTATCTGTGATTTTATACGTGATATTTGGTTAATTAACGGACTTTTACCACTAACATTGCACAAAGTTGAATTTATGAGTTCGTAGCTAGCCAAGATGGAAAAGAACGAGAAAAGAAGGAAAATCATAAAGTTATGTATTTACGAAGAATTCCCGTCAAGTACAAGACCCGTTGATGCATTTTTGGAGTAATTCTGGGCACGAGAACAAGTTCTTTCGATGAAATAAAAGTCATACAAGTCAACCTGATCAAAGGAGAAGCAAACGGGAAGACAAAACGAGAAGAATACAAAATGTTGTGTAGGAAGCTAGGAGGAGCCGCGCGACTTGGTCGCGAAGCCGGTTTGGGCTAAAAAGGCAAGTCAGCCGTGAGGAGCAGCCTAACTTGGAAAGGAGCCGCCCGGCTCGATCGCGTAACAGTTGCATTTTTGGGCAATTAAAGTTGTGTGTATGATAAGTAATTATGGGGGTCCAATCATTTTCCCTCCCATAACTCAGGGGAGTTGTTTTTTTGCTTCCAAAGGGTTGTAGAATCAAGTGTACCACCTCATTAACCCTTGACAAAGATTAATCACCAAATCTACTTAACCCAAAAGGCTATTTACCTCTGTCATTTCCAAGAGAAGGAGCAAGAACGAAATTACAAAGTGTTGGTTGCTTACATATGGTGTGGAATTGGGGGATTAGTTAATTTGGAGGCGATTAGATTGCTATAGCTCTGAATTCTAAGTTTTCTCTTGTAATCAAAAGACTAGGTACATCTTTTATTATGAAGTGGAATTCTTATTTACATGTTATAGATTTGTGTTTGAAGTTTGGAATAATTATGGAGTAGTTGTGTATACATGTGTAAAATGATATGGAATTAACTATGAGTGTTTGGTTGAATTATATGCATGATTTCATTTATCATCTTGCGAGTTTGTTTGAATAAAAACATGTCTTGATAATTTGTTGATGAAACCTAACCAGATCTATAGGTCGAAAGGATTTCTCGTTAAGTTTTCATTCCAAAAAGTTAAGTGCACTAATTATTATGGTTTTTGATAATTGACAACTATCAAAGTAAACTTATTAAAAAAGACTTGTGACGATTTGAACACGAGCGTAGGTCGAAAGGACTCGTGGGAACAAACCTGATATACTGTGTTTTCTTGCAAATGGTTTTAATTAAATTAGTAATTGAAGGTGCTCATAGGTCGAAAGGGCTCACCGACAAACTAATACTTATATGGATTTTCATGAAATACACCATAGATTGAAACCCGTAACAAAAGATTTGTGAATCGTATAATTGCGTTTAACCAAACGGATCAAACACTCTAAGTTAAGGAAATTGATTTTCACACAAGTATTTTTTGAATATGGATGGATCTTGTTTGAGGTATTTTCCGATTTATGAAGTAATTAGGATTGTGACACCCTTTTTACTTGTTTCGTTACTTATTAATGTTTATCACCAAATCTCTTGGGACAAACTCGACTTACCCACCTTTGCTATTAATGAACGAGTATACTTTCTTGTATGCGTTTTTGATAGAAGAAGTAGTCGCGATTATAAATTTAAAACTTGCACGCAAAACGACACATCACTTCGCTAGCTACTCAACGCGTCTTCTACATTCTAAATCTCCATTTTCTATGACGGAAAAACCAAGAGAAAAAATACCAAACACTCCTCATTATTGGTAACCAGAGAGTGACTAGGGCACATAGGCTATTTGCTTGAGGGTGATGCAACTCTTTTACTACCAATACGCCTGTTTTCTACACAGTTTGCATGTCGACAAGAAGTTAGTTGGAGGTAACGCCGCCCACTACGATACATGTGGCTTGGCCCTGTTTATACGTATCACACAAATTTCCAATCTGAATGGGTCCTAAATAGAGATGTAGTTTCGTTCTATATACCATCTAAACAGTCATTTAAAAATATTAGAGTCAACGTTTATGATCGTAAATTCATGCTTTTGTTCAATCTTTTGCTAAACATAGTCAATCACAAGTTGTGTTGTTCACATAATATATGTTGCAGCTATAGACCATGCATGATGAGAAAACATTTATCTATGAAGTCATCAACTATTCTTTAGAAGATAGAAAGAAGGTGGGTGTTTTTCTGTTATTTTGTTTTAATATTTTTACAGGAAAATTCTTTAAATATATCGGTCGCTCAAAGTGTATATCTTTACTAGACAAAAAAACTTGACTTTTCAAAATAGACCAGTTGCTCAGTCGTCCAATTCGCCTAAAAAAACTGAACTTTTTGTGTAAGTAGCTTTTGAACATATTTTTTAGAAATTTTTTTGGGCGACTTAAAAAATGTACTTTGTCGACCTTTTTTTGCCTTTTACTGAAAAAATAATGAAACCAAAAAATACTTTTATAATAAAAAAAATTGGATGACTGACGGCGTATGTACTTTGGGGGACTTTTTAAAGTTAACTTTTATACATGGATATTTGTGTAATTAGTATTGGTATATGTGATTTGGGCGACTTACGACATTTATACTTTGAGCGACTTTTATACTTTTTAATTAAAAATACATTTTTATACTTTGTATTCTTTACTCTTTTTATTTTTTTATCCTTTATTTTCTACTTAGACACAGTTTCATCTTTCCCATTCTCCAATCATCTTCCCCTAACCTGATGTTTTTTTATCCCTCATTTTGTTATAAACCGAAAAACCAAACTTAACATATTGGTTTTGCTACTGTTTTAGACTTACGATTGACAAATTCACCATATACTCGCATCAATTTTGAACCATTTGATCCATCAGTCCACCATGGTATTGTCAATAGGTTTGGTGCTAAGCCTATATCGACACGCAGTGGTGCATCAAGTGCATGAATATGCACCACCATATGTTACTACCCAAGCCATTTTTTACCATGGTGTGCATCAAATCAATTAATTACCATCTTACCGCTATTAGAAAGTATATAGAGCAGCCAAATGACAATTATTGAAAGCAACTAGTCAGGACTTTTTGAAAACAGGTTTACAAGAGTTTCATTTAGGTCACTATTAACCAATAGCATACACTTGAGAATAAATCAAGAGAAAGATGCATGTCATTATGTTCTCGAAAGAGTTCATATCTTTGTACACAAATGCACCTACTATGGTGGTATCATGTCTGACCCATAATGCTACTGATAACCTTTTATTAAGGATTCTCCCATGGTGATCTCCGGCGGCTATAGATCTTTTCTAAAACCCTAAACCTTTTTTATCTACTACCTTCCATTTGTCATACTCCTGCTAAGGCCCTGTTATTCGAGACGTTTCACTTTGTGATCGTTCTCATAATGAAGTTTCTTACAGGATGAAGGCCTTGGAACCATAGGGATCGAATTGATGGTTTAGGTTTTTCTTTCTTTTGTCTGGCGTATTTTTTTAGGGTTCGCTCTGTTTTATGGGCGTGATGAGGAGGAATGAGGTTGAGGGAAGGGCAACACAGGTGCTTCATTTGATTTTCGTTACAAATTTTCCTTTAGGTACATCGGCTAAACAGCTTTGGGACATTTGTGAACAATATGGTAAGGTTGTTGATTCATTTATTCCAGCTAGGGTTTCCAAGGAAGGCAAAAAATATGCCTTTGTGCGATTGATCAAAGTGAGTAACATTGATGTTTTAGTTGGGAATCATAATACGATTTGGATTGGGAAGCTACGTTTCAGTTTAACTAGGTTTCAAGGGGGGGGGGGGATGAAGGGGTTAAGAATGTGGAACAGAATCAACATGTTCGGGTTAATGTTCCTGTTTCATCTAGCTTTTCTTGATCTTTTGCTGCAGCAGTCTCTAATGATGCTCGTCATCATAAAAGTGAAAAGCTTATGGAGGATAAACCGGTGATGGTTATTGATGAAGATAAGAATTTTGAACTCACTTTGGTGGCTAAGGTTAAAACGTTTGATTCCATGCCTAATCTCAGAATTATTTTTAAAGATGAAGGTTTTGAATATGTTACCATCAGGTATCTTGGAGGTTTTTGGGTGTCTTTAGAATTTACGGATATTCATGCACATGATAGCTTTAAAAGACACAAAGGTATGGACACATGGATTTCTGTTATTCAACCATGGAAAAATGATTTTAGGGTGGATGAACGTGTGTTGTGGGTAGATGTTGAAGGAATTCCATTAGTTGCATGGACTAATAAAACTTTCATAAAAATTGCAAAAAGGTGGGGTGAGTTGGTATTTACTAAAGATTATAATGATAACATTTTATGGCGTAAAAGGCTGTGTGTGGTGACAAAATTTGAATATTTTATAATGGAATCTTTCAAAATAATCATCAAAGGTAGGGTGACGGTGATTAGAGCTCGTAACATTATAGGATGGATTCCAGATTTTATAGAGAAGGAGAATGAAACAAGTTCTAATAGTGGTGATGAAGAAAGTGAAAACTCGACACCTTATACAGACATTTGCTCAGGAGTGAACAAAATAGGAAGTAGAGAAAGTGATGTCAAGGGGGATATGGATAATAATAATGGCGATGTTAGAGAGGTGAAGTCGGATGATCCTTTTGGTATCTACATTTTGTTAAACCATAAGGATAAGAATAAAGAAGGGGAATCTTTGGTAAGTGAAGATCCATTAAAACCACCTGGATTTTCTAAGATTATAGTCGAAGATAATATTGTCAGTGAGAAAGAGGATGGTCAGGTGAATATTAATGATTCAATACAGGAGACGTTTTCTAAACCGTTACAAGCAAGTAGACAAGTGGAGAAGGAATAACAGTTAGAGTCACTCTGAGTTCAGTTAAAGCTGGAGGAGGAAGTGATAAAGATTCAGCGTTACCAAAGGGGAAATGTCCAAGGATTGCATCGTCTTTACTTGAAAAAATGAATGAATTTGTAGAGATTGGGCAATCTATGGGATTCTCTATGGACGGATGTGTTAACGATATTGAGAAGCTAATTTCTAAGAAATGAGATGGAACGTATAATCAATGAATGTTCTTTCATTGAATATTCAAGGTCTTGGACCTAAGGCGAAAAAAAAATAAGTACAGGAGTTATGTTATAAGAATAAAATTAATTTTCTTTCGTCACAAGAGACAAAAATGGAGGAGATGGATGATATGGTTGTTCGTTCTGTTTGGGGTAACATGGATTTTGAGTATAGTTATAGTCCTTTAGTTGGTAGTTCGGGTGGGGTTCTTTGTGTTTAGAACAGATCATTCTTTACTAAAACAAAATGTTTCTATATATCAGATTACTTTGTATTAGTTGAGGGAATTTGGAAGCCAATGGGTTCTAAGCTTTTAATGGTTGGTATTTATGCTCCTCAAGATTTATGTGAAAAAAGAATGCTTTGGAATTATTTACATGAGGTTTTAAGTAGATGGCAAGGAGAGGCGATCGTTATGGGAGATTTCAATGAGGTTCGTTTTCCTTCAGAAAGACATGGTTTAGTTTTTAATAAGTAAAGGGCATCATTGTTTAATCCTTTATAATACGTCGAATTTGAAGACATTACATCTTGGTGGCTTTCTTTTTTGTGGGTCGTTAAAGATGCTACGAAGATGAGTAAGTTGGATAGATTTTTTGTGTCAGAGGGCCTCTAATTTTAATTATCCGGTATGTCGGGCCTTATTCTAGTGAGGCATCTATCTTATCATATACTGATTATTCTTAGAGAGTGTGATGTTAATTATGGGCCAATTCCTTTTAAGATGTTTCATTCATGGTTTGATATAGAAGGTTTTGAGCAGTTGGTAAAAGATTCTTGGCACAATGATGTGGTTATAGATCTAAATGAGATGTCCTGTCTGAAGAAGAAATTTCAAATGTTGAAAAAGAAGATTAAGATTTGGGGGAAACAAAATAGAATTAAAGCTAATGACAAGAGGAATGAAATCTTAGAGAAATTGCTTAATATTGATAAACAAATTGATCAGGCGGGTGGTCAAGAAGATTTGTTGAATTCTAGAAAGGATCTTTGGAAGGAGTTGCGGGATTTGGATACGTTGAGGGAGAAAGACTTGGTTCAAAAGGAAAAGGTGAAATGGGCTATTGAAGGTGACGAAAGTTCAAAGTATTTTCATGGCATCATTAACAAAAAAAGACATCAAATGGCCATTAGAGGTGTTTCAGTTAACGGTGAGTGGGTTGTGGATCCTCCTAAGGTTAAGAAAGAATTTTTTCAGCACTTTTCCAATCAGTTCTCTTGTTGTCCGAGTCATCATATTCGTTTTCTTAATGAAGAGGTGTTTCCGGTTTCTCTTAACAAGCATCAACATGATATGTTAGAAAAAGAGGTTACTGATGTGGAGATACAAAAAGCAGTGCGGGATTGTGGTAGAAATAAATCTCCAAGACATGATGGTTTCACTTTTGAGTTCATTAGGAAGTTTTGGGAAGTGATTGGTGGCGATGTTTGTCGGGTAGTGAAATGCTTTTTTCGTTCAGGTTCATTTCCAAAAGGTTGTAATCCATCTTTTATAACTTTGATTTCTAAAATTAATGATGCTAATTGTGAAGGAATTTCGTCCCATCAGTCTTATAGGATGTCATTATAAGATAGTGGGAAAGATCTTTATGAATAGACTGAGTTCGGTTATTGGTTCTTTAGTTAGTAAAGAACAATCTGCTTTTATTCGTGGTCGTCAAATTCTTGACGGTCCGATGATTCTTAGTGAGGTGATAGATTGGTGCAACCAGAAAAAGAGAAAGACTATGATTGTTAAAGTCAATTTTAAAAAAGCTTGTGATTCGGTGCGGTGGGACTTCCTTGACATGATTTTATATCATTTTGGATTTGGTGATACTTGGAAGGGCTAGATAAAAGGTTGTCTTGTTTCTTCAAGTGCTTCGATTCTAGTGAATGGGAGCCTAACTCATGAATTTTGTTTTGAGTAAGGTTTACGTCAAAAAGACCCGCTTTCCCTATTTTTAATTGTGTTGGTTATGGAATCCTTGCATATCTCTTTCGTTCGTACCATGGAAGGAGGGTTTTTTAAGGTATCCATGTAGGCTCTCATGAGTTTGTTCTTATATCTCATCTTTTTATGCTGATGATGCGGTTTTTATTGGGGAATGGAAAGAATAAAATTTGCGCCACCTAGTAAGTATTTTACAATGTTTCTTCCTTGCATCGGGTCTTCGGATTAACATTTATAATTGTTGTATTATGGGCGTTGGAGGAGTGACACATGATGAGGTTACTAGAGGCGCTCAAATGATTGGATGTGAAGCTACCAAAATTCCTTTCAAATATCTCGCGGTTATGGTGGGCAGTAAAATCATTCGGATTCATACATGAGATTTAATCATTGATAAAGTGGTGGCGAGATTATCTAAATGGAAGGCGAAGACGCTTTCTATTGGTGGTAGATTTACTCTAACAAAATCAGTTTTAAGTACAATCCCCTTGTATTATTTTTTGCTTTTTAAAGTTTCGAAAGGAGTGATTAAACGTCTTAAATCATGTAGAAGCAGCTTTTTTCGTGGTATGGAGCCTGGTACTAGGAAGGTTTCATGGTTCAGTTGGGATAGTGTTGTGGCTAGTAAAGAAGTTGGAGGATTAGGAATGTCCAGTTTTTTGCTAAGAATTATGTGTTGCTTTTTAAATGGATTTGGAGGTTCAAGGTGCATCCTGAAGCTATGTAGGTGTCGATTATTAAACTTCCAACTAGGTTCAATATGTCTTTGAGAGGGTTGGAAGTTCCATCTATTGATTGTCCGGTTTGTCACGAAGGGGTTGAAACATCTGACCATCTCTTCTTTTCTTGTTCAGTAGATTCTTCCATTGTAGCTAGGGTTTTAGGGTGGTGGGGGCTTCCGAATATTGGAATTTCTTCATATCATGGTTGGTTAAATTGGTTTGATGGTTTGAGGTTAAGGAAGGAGGTGAAAGACTACTTGGAAGGTACGATGTTCATTTCGTGGTGGATCATTTGGAATTATCGTAATAAGTTGATCTTCTCTTCTGATGTTCCAACAAAGGCGTCTTTATTTGATCTTATTGTGTACCATTCTTTCGTTTGGTGTAATGCTCGAGCTAGGAGAAAGCTAGAATGGTTAGGATGGCTTAAAAGCCCTATGACTGCTCTTTTGTAATTGTTTCTTTGTGAGTGTTAGCGTCTTGCTAGGCTCTTTAATAAATTTGTCATTAAAAAAAAGAAAAACCTTTTATTAAGAGACTAAAATCTTTTTGATTCAGTATAACAATGATGTATTTATGGGTGGTAATCGAGTCGTGTTCTAGTTGACCTGTTCGGTTCATGGGTTGGCGGATTATTATAACTTCTACTCAAACACGGCCCATTTATTAATCGTGTCAAGAAACTCAACCCTAACCCATATAACACGTGTAACCCGTTTGCGACTCGTTTAACATGTTTAAGTACACAGGTCAAGCATTGAATAAGGTTGATGGCTTGTCGATTTAACTAATTTAAATGCAAAACTGATATAAAGAACGATATAAGGATCTAAAAAATTATAAACATAACATACAAATAACTATATGATGATTTCAATGATATATGAGTTATCATCGTAATTCACTCATATTAAGTACAAACAAAATACATTTAATTCAAATCTAACATAAAGTTCAAGTTATAAATTTTATTTTTAGAGGCTTATATATATTTAAACGGATTCACATGTTGACATGTTTAATACTTACTAAACCCAAACATGGCCCGTTTATCAAACGGGTTAAACAGGTTCACCTGATTTTGACCCAAACCTGCTTACCCTTACCCAAACATGTTTAACTTCGTGTCGGGTTTGTGTCATTTATCATAACGTGTCGAAAATTGCCACATCTAAATATATTGTGTGTGAGATATTGGTGTTGGTCGTTAGATTGTCTGATGTCTTCAACATTCCACCATCAACAATCTTTTACCTAGTAAAGGAAAACGAAAAGTGAGGACTTTTGCATTTAAAAAAAGAGAATGTTTCCTTATTAGGTATGATGCTTCTAATTTTTTATTATTTTTAAAAATATGTTTAATTAAAAAGTTTAAATACTTCAAAAATTGGCATTTTTTAAATGTGGCAATTTTCGAATAAGGAAACACACAATATATTGTGTGTGACTTCTTTCATGGTAAAAAAGTTTGGACACACTTTTTTACAATATATTGTGTGTGACTTCTAAACACACAATGCTTTTAAAAATGAATTGGACACACTTTTTTACAATATATTGTGTGTGACTTCTAAATATATTGTGTGTGACTTCTTTCATGGTAAAAAAGCGTGTCCAATTCATTTTTAAAAGCATTTTTTAATTCGTTTTCCAAATCGTTAATTTTGTTTCCAATTCGATTTTTTATTTAGTATTTGTGTTTGTTTGACTAAATGTTTTTCAATATTTTAGGGGTCATGTATAAAATTTTCAATGAATGCGTGTTTTATTATTTCAATGATTTTGAACTGGAGTTTGGGAAAGATGATTGGGAAATGGGGAAGATGAAACTATGTAAGTATAAAATAAGAGATAAACAAAAGAAATAAAAAAATAAGAGATACAAAGTATAAAATAAAAAGTATAAAAATGTATTTTAAATTAAAAATATAAAAGTCTCGTATAAAAGCCGTAAGTTGCTCAAATCACATATACCAATCATGATTACATAACTGCCATGTATAAAAAAATTTAACTTTAAAAAGTCGCCCAAAGTACGTATGCCGTCAGTCGTCCAAATTTTTTTATTATAAAAGTAATTTTTTGTTTGACTATTTTTTCAGTAAAAGACAAAAAAAATTGCCCAAAGTACATTTATACGTCGCTAAAAACATTTTTCTGAAAAATGTACTCAAAAGCTACTTACACAAAAAGTACAAATCGAATGACATGTGTTAAGAAATTAATTTAGGCGACTAGAGCGAGTGATCTATTTTTACTAGTCAAGTTTTTTTTGTCTAGAAAAAAATACACACTTTAGACGACTTTTATTTAAATAATTTTCTCTAATTTCACACCATATGAAAGTGAAAGTTATAGATATATATTACTATCCGCAGATGCGATTCATCTGGCAAACCTTTCCAAAAATAACAACAGGAAATTTCTCTGTCGCTAACCTAGGATATCTTTATAAGCTATTACATATATACACACGAGAGTAAATTAATTATTGAATGTCAGTTGTAAATCAGTTACTGTAAGCAACACAAATGTATGTATTATTTACCCGGGAGGGGCAAAATGGTCATTTAATACACAAAAAAATGCAATAAAATCGAGTTTAGTACACAGAAAAACAAAAAAATTTGTTCGATACATATAAAAAAAATCATGACAACTATGATACATTTAGCTACCATTTGCCCAACTAATAATGTGGCTAGTTAGTGTTTCCCAATTATCCCACGTAAAAATGTAAAATGTATAGTATATTTTGTAGTATAAATATCCCATTAGTTTATGAAGAAACTTGCATCAATATCACCTATTAAAACTAATATTACTTCTCATCTTCTAAAAATGTCTTCTTTCTGATACATCTTGAATATTCTTGGTTATAATAATCTTGTGATGAAACTAGTTAATTATAACACATTATCAGTATGATCGTTCACATCGTTAAAATCAAGTAAGTTTTAAAAAATCTTGTTAGTGCAAATATTACGATAATTAATCTATACAACCTCTTTATGTTTTGGTGATGACAAACATGTAACTTGTAATACATAACGTAAAGTAAGCCGGTTACTCGTAATCACAAATCATCAATGCATTCATACGTCAACATCCCTCGACGTCTCA
>BQNB010116949.1:8931-21263 GCA_026074375.1 Tanacetum coccineum
TCTCAACAAGAGCAATTAAGAAAATTCCCTAAGGAAAATTCACTCTTTAAAATATATATATAAAATATATAATATACGTATCTTTACCGGGAAGTATGATTTCCCGGGTCGTTTTCCCAATGATTTGAGAAATTGAAACCTCGCTTGATATTGGATATTGATTTGAATGGGTTCGAAGATTGATTGGGTTTTCTATAACTACTAATTAAAACAAGCAATTAAAAACACTTAAAGCACTTAACAAATAACGGGAAACGAATTAAACGCGACAATTAAACAAGTAAACTAAAATTAACCCCTAAAATTGTAAACTAAAATTCTAAACCTAAGATAGGACAGAAGAAAATTTTAGGAAAAATAAAAATATTTTTTTTGATTATTTTTGAAATTTATTATGAATTAAAAACTAATTTAATCTAATTAAATCTTAAAAAATAGCAAATTAAGTACTAAAAATTTGGAAAAATGTTTTTAAGCTTAGAAAAGTCTAAAATATTATAAAAGCAAAGAAAACTATTTTTAACCTTTTTTATTATTTAAATCCTATTTTTAAAGTTTAAAAAAAAGCTCAAAAATGAAATTTAAAATCTAAAAAGTGTAAAAATGATTTTACTGGATGTTAACCTTAAGCTATTTTTTATAAAACTAAAAATTATTTTTCTGTATTTTTCTGAAACTTTTTTCTATTTTTTATTGATTTTATAAGATTTTAACTTTCGAAAAATGATAAAAAATAAAATTTAAGTTGGAAAAATCTAAAAAGTTCAGGGAAAATCTTAAACACTAGCAGGAAGACAAGAAAAATAATAAAAAACAAATTTCTAAACGAATAAGCTCCCAAATGAGCTTATTAAGCTACGGCTTATTTATAAAAAAAGGAAATGAAAACGTGTACTAGTATTTGATTGTGTATTATACTAATGGATGAGCTAATGTAGCAAACTGGTTAAGTCATTGGTGTTGTGTGTGGGAGGTCGTGGGTTCGAGTGTGGGCAACCCCTTTTTGTTGTTTTTTTTATTTTTATTTTTACTTTTAAGTAAAACTAAATACTAAAAATTAATAAAAACACTAAAATAAGCTACTTTAACAAACAGGACTTAACCTAAAACTAAGTAATAAGCTCTTAAATAAAACTAACCTATAAGCTCAAAAACAGCTTATTAAAGCTGTTGTCACATTGAGTGGGCTTTTGGGCTTATTCTCACTTAAAAGCTTGTAACAAGCTCATTTTAAGCTTAAAAATAAAAAGAAAAGTGTTCTAAGAAGCTTATAAGTAGCTTAATCTACAAATGAAAAGAAATTAGAGCTTAAAGTACTTTTAAGCTACTGAAAATAAGCATGAATAAGACAAACTTAGGACATAAGCAAATTAGCACAAAATTCAAATGAGCTAAAAACCTTAAAAAGCTAAACTGGACTCTAAAACTTAAAGGACTATTTAAACTACTTATAATCTATCTATATAAGCTGAAAAATCTATAATCATAAGCTAAATTAACAAAGTAAGATTCTAAAATTCCTAAGTACTGTTTTTGGCTTTTGAGGTTTTTGAAAGACTTTTGACAGCTAAATTTGACTAAGTAAATAAGCTAGAAAATGCAATTTAAGAGTGATTCTATAATAAGCTATAGCTAAACTTAATCCTACTTGAATTTAAGCACCTAAATCCTATGAATTCCTAGTTGAAATCTAAGCTAAAAGTGACAGCAGTACTAACTATTAGTTAGTACTGCTACACTTGGCACAAGTGCAAACTAAGAGTGCAGGTTTCCTAAGGGAAATCCTGCACTTAAACACACTCAATTAGAGTGTATAAACAAATTGCAAGCAAGATCTAAGCCTTGGGGGGCTTAGATCAAAAATTTCACAAGTAAAAAGAAAGTCAAAACTGCCCTGGTGTAAAAACAAAGATAATAAGCCATATCTTTTGAAAATTATCAAACTAACTTTTAAAAATTGTTATACTACTGTTTTTAAATGAAAACTCTGCTGACTTGAACAAATTGCACAATTAGTTTTGACTCTTTGAGGTCAAACACTCTTAAACCAAACACCCCTTTAAAAAGTAACAGATCAAATTAAGCTTATGAAATGAAAATCTAATTATCAAAAACTTAAGACCAGATAATGCAGAGTTTATATTATTCCTAATGAGCATGAATTAACAACTAAATAAGCAGTAATCTAAGATTTAAGCTAGTTTACCTATTTTTGGGTTTTTCAAGGTTTTTAAGACTATTTTATGAAAAACTATGATTCAAACTAAGAAAGTCAAAAACAGATGAACTATTGAGACTAATTAGCTAAATAAAGCACAAACAAGCAACAATAAGCAAGCTTAATAAGCAAATAAGCAGATATGAATATAGAAAGCAAAGAAATCACTATTTAAAGCTAGAATAAAAGGAAATGAAAGAGAACTTACAAACTCCTCTAGCTAAACAAGAGGTTCCCAAACAGGGTAGCTTCAAGCTCTCTAGCTTATTAGATAAGCTAGGGTAAAGTCCTTGGGATCTCTTCCAAGTTAAGATTCCCTTCCAAAAGCTCAATTCCAATAAGATCCATGATAAATGTAAGTTACACTGTTTTAAGGTTTAGAAAGGATTAAATCTGAATTGATTAAGCTCTATTTCAGCTTATAGACTGAAAGAGCTTATTAAGAGCTTATTGACTTATTGAGACAACTTGGCTTATTAAGAGAGCTTATAAAAAAGTCATTTAGAGAGATTAAAAACCACTGAATTTCATTACTTAAAAAAAACTTGCTTACAATACTATTAAAAGGAAAATTACAATATTAAATCAACATTAAGCTAGGAATTAAAATTTAAGCTACAACTAAATTAAGCTACGTCTAGATGTGTGTGTGTGAGAGGAGAGGCTCTTTTTATAGGCTTTTGAGGAAGCTTCTAGGTCTAAGCTCCTTTGCACGCTCCTTTTCATCTGATCAGCCAAGACGAGCAATCAGATGGAGATTAAATGAGATCCGTTTTGTCAATAGTGTGTCACTCAGAGGATTGCCACAAGTCATATCTTTGAGTGTGAACATCTTTGCAAGTCTGTGAGAGAGTTTAGCATAAAAAAAACCCACACCTCTTGTGCTTTTACCATTGTTGACGTTGCCTTTGATTGAGAGTGAGCAATGATTCCTTGAAACAATTTGACCCTTCATGTACTTGTGACTCTTGAATTATCTTCTTTTGCCACATCATTTCTATTTGCCCTTTGTTTTACCATGGGGGGTGAAAGGTGGGACTGTTATTACTTTGGCCTTTTGACACTTTCAGACCCTTTCATTCCTTTCTTCTTTTCTAGTTATAAATAACTTTGGGAAAGTGCAAGTTTGGTCCTTGGAGTTTATATAAAAGAAAAGTGGGCTAAGGTTTTTGCTTATGTTATGGGCTGATCCGGTAATGTTTATTAAGGTTTTTCAGGCCAATAAGCTTTCCAGGGCCCAAATAAGAGGAAGTGGACAGTTTTTGGACTTTGTAAGAGTTGAGACCAAAGATAAACATTTTTGACGATTTGGTCCTTTTGTTGACTTGTTTGACCATCTTGATGAGCTATGACGTTTCTGGCTTAGGGCTTTTGATTCTTTGGCTTCTTTTTGTACTCTTCTGATTCTCGTGTCCGTGCTTGACTGTTTTCTTGTGATTTTTGATATATCCATACCTGCATTCACAAAACACAAATACAAGCATATTTTTGCCATTTTTGGTCTATTTTGGGTTTAATTGGGTTATTTTAAGCATAAATGGATATATGTATTCTACACTTATCAATGATGAAAGCTAAAATTGAGTTAGGGTTTATGTTTAGAGAGTATGTCAAAGTGTAAATTCGATTGAATGAGTGATTGAAACCCTTAATTGAAGTATTTATGAAATCACCCTCAACAGCATTAACTTAAACTACATATAAAAAAAAAACAAAGTTAAGCCTAACAGCATTAACTGACCCATCAGTAGCCCAACAGTAGTAAGTTATGCCTGACAGCATTAACTTAAACTAGCGTAGTAAGTTTATGTCAAACATCATTAACAACACTGGCAAAGTAAGTGTATGCCCTAGCGCATTTAGCTTTGAGTCACCAGCATTAACTCCAATTTTGTTCCAAAAAGCATTTCCATCATCAATTTTCATTCTCACAAGCTCTCTTTCTGTTTTTATTCTCATTATATCTCTCAATTCTTTTTCTCACTGAATCACTCTGTCTGTTTTTATGTCACACATCTCTCTTTCTGTTTTTCATTCTCACTATATTCTCTTAATTCTTTTAGCTCACAAAGTCACTCATTCTATTTTTGTTTCACACATCTCTCTTTCTATTTTTAGCTCACTAATTTCTCTCATTTCTTTTTCTCACTAATTCACTCTATCTATTTTTATTTTCACACATCTCTCTTTCTATTTTTATGCTCACCAATTTTGCTCATTTCTTTTAACTCACAATTCTCTCTATCTGTTTTTATTTTCACACATCTCTCTTTCTATTTTTACGCTCACCAATTTCTCTCATTTCATTTAACTTATAATTCTCTCTGTCTGTTTTTTATTTCTCTTAATTCTTTTTGCTTACTTTTCTCTCTTTCTATTTTTTATTAACTCTATTTCTGTTTTTATTTTCTCTCAACGCTCATAGTATTAATTATTACTGCAGAACTAATTATACTTACCCGTAGTAAGTTAGGCCAACAACACTAACTTGAATTTCATCATTAGCTGATGTTCCATTCCATTTCAAGCATCATTTGTGCATAATCCGCTGCATATTAACATAATTAACCTCCCCTCAATCAATACTTTAGAGGTTAAGCATTCCTATACTTGCAATCAGATATTGAAATCTGCCAACATTAAATGCTTTTATAAGCAAATCTGCAACATTCTAATCTGTGTGAATCTTGATCATCTGAATAAGCTTCTTCTTATTAGAATCTCTGATAAAATGATGTCTAATCTTAATGTGCTTAGTCTTTGAGTGAAACACTAGATTCTTAACTATGCAGATGGTGCTTTCATTGTCAATGAAAATCTTAGTATTCATGAAATTATACCCATAATCCAGCATTTGATTTTGAATCTAGAGCACTTGTCCATAGCAACTAACAGTAACCATATATTCTGCTTCGGTAGTAGAGTTGGCAACTACAGTTTGCTTCTTCCATTGCCATAAAATCAATCTGCTTCCAAGAAATTGACAACCTCCTATTGTGGATTTCTTGTCTAAACTTGCAACCAGCAAGTCACTGTTAGTATAATAATCTAAATTAAATGGTGGATTACCCTTAGATAACCCAAAGGCCCAAATTTAGTGACCTTTCAAATATCTAAAGATCCTTTTCCCAGCATGAAGATGTGAAACCTTTAGCTATGACATGAATTTGACAAGCACAAACAACAAACATTAATAATCAGGCCTTAAAGATGTTAAATACATCAATGAGCCAGTCATTGATCTATATAAGTGAACATCAACATCTTTAGCATTTTCATCCTTCATCAAAGGCTTTGAAGTCTCCATAGGTGTACTTGTTGTCTTCAAAGTTAAAAAACCAAACTTCTTCAAAATTTCATCCACATACTTGTCTTGACTGATAAAAATCCCATCATCTTTCTGTGTCACTTATAGTCTTAAGAAGAAAGTAAGCTCACCCATAGAACTCATCTAGAACTTCTTGTGCATTAATTTCTCAAACTCTGTGCATAACTCCTTTTTAGTGGATCCAAATATGATAACATCAACATATACTTGAACTAGTAGAATATCACTTTTAACTCTTTTGATGAACAAAAGTCTTATCTATCTGACCTCTTTGAAATCCAATGTTGATCCCAAGCTTTGATCGATTCTTTACCTTGTAAAGTGTATGTTACCTTGGATGAATCTAAAATAACAATGGTAGAGACTTTTTTTGTATCTCAAAGTCTATGCGGAATCTACACTTCAATACACTAAAGTATTAATTCCAATGAAACTTACTAATCAATAAAGCAAAGAATAAAACACAGACAATGCTCAAATATTATTAGATCAATGAATAAGAGTATGTCTTGCTAGTACTAAGGTACAACCTTGAAACTATAAGGTCTTTTCTCTAAGATTTATATCTCTCTCTTAATATGAGATAAAACCTTAACCTAGGATCTCCTTTTATACACCACAAGGAGTCCTTTACAAGAATAACTACCAAAGTTTTAGGAACAATTACAATTATAATCATATACGTATCTTCCTAAAATATATAAGATATACATTCCATATTTATCTCTTTGCATCCTTATCTCCAAGTCAGCAGCATTAACCATCAGCAGTATTAACTTTTCTTCTAGCAGTATTAACTAACACTGGCAGTACTAAGTTTGTACTGGCAGTACTAACTCCATTAGTACTGTTAGTTATACCTTGGCAGTATTAACTCTTGATGAAGATTTATTCCCAACAATCCTCCCCTAAACTTGTGATTTAGCCTCTAATCTCAAGTTTTCTAGATTAAAATCTTCTTATCTTCTGATGATGATTCTTTCAAACACTTATCTACTTCTTCACTTGTGATCTGATGAACTTCAGTAGTTCATATGCTTGTGTGCTTTCTTGATCAACCTCCAATCTCTTACTCAGCATCTTTGATATCATTTCTTGACTTAGAGGATACTTCTTTTCTGTAAGCATATGTATGGCAATTCCATTTTGCATCAGCAGAATGTGAACTCTACAGAAATCACATAAACTCCAACTTATCAAATTATACTCATTCTGATTCATCCATATTTCACTCTCCTCATCAGGATCAAAGAGTGTATGCAAGTCTCCCCATAACATTAAATCATATCCTTCTGGTTTTGAGGAACTATATCTTTCTTTGACCAGCCTGTATAACTCCACTATATCTTGTCTATCAAAATCATATAACATCTCACTCAGAATCTTGTAGTTCTTTGAGCTTCCATCTCCTCTGATGATTTTGTAATACATGAAGTTTTCTAACAAAGTGTAAGTCTTCCAATCCACAATTGGATACTTTGTAGAGAGAGAATCAACATCTACAGCAATATCTTCTCTTAGAACTATGTCTAAATAACCTTTGAGATCTTCCTTCTCATCATCTAGTTCCACCTTTTGTCTCTTTGTAGTACTTCTTGTTCTTTTTCTAGGAAGAGATTTCTTCCTCTTTCCTGTAGTATCTTTCTCAATTTGTTCTATTTCAATCTCTTGAAACTCAGCAGGCTTCTTCTTTTCCTTTTCAATTTCCAAATCCATAGGCACAAAGTTATGATTGAAATCCCAAATCTTTACAAAAATTGGCCTAATCTCATCATAGCTCATTCCTTCAAAGTCTTTCATCTTGTAATTACTTGATTCGTTTAAGTATAAAACGCGAGCGCGAGTGAGTGAGCTAGATAGCCTTTGCTTGAGCTTCTAACTTTGGTTTATCTCATACCCAAGACCTTTTGAAATAAGGATCATTCCAAACAAATATCCCTTAGTTGTCCTTAGTTACAGTTGTAACTCTTTCATCATCCAATGCTTATGATGTTGTCTTCAATCTCTTTATCACTTAGCTACTTGAGCTCTTTCCTCTTTATCAACTTGTTCTTGTAATCTGATAGCTTCTTCTAAACCCAGTCTCTCTTGTTCCAATAACTTCTTGGACTTTTTCTCAGGTTCTGGTTCAGTCATGATTGCTTTGCCTTTATCCTTCCTTGCCTCTTTACTCCTTCTGCCATATACAACTCTACCAGCAGTACTACGAGTTTCTCTGGCAGTACTAATATTTATAGGAGCAGTACTAACTGTAATACCAGCAGTACTATCTTCTGGTTGTCTTTCTGCAGCAGTATCTTGATCATGAACAACTTCATCATCTTGAGCAAAGTAGGTGTTAGGGTCTTCATCTATCCTCCCCTATTTGGAAGAATCATCTTCTTCATCCTCTGAAAGCACAACCCTTGCTCTCTTCCTTGCTTTCCCAGTCTTGACTTTAGACTCCAACTTCTTAATCCTGAGAATAAGCTTAGTGAAAGCAGCACTATAAGTTTGCTTTGTCCTCTTCAAATCATCCTCCAAGACTCCAATTCTCTCAGATAGTTTGGTAACCAAATTCGTCAATTCATTTAGTTTCAAGCTACCCTTGCAAACACTTCCATGTGAGTGAACAGCATAGAGAGGTGATTCATTGGGTTTTGGAACATGGAACTCTACATCATGTGTAAGGATGAGTGTTCAAAGGTAGGTGCAGTGGAAGGTTTAGATGATAGTGAAAGTGATGATGAGATCCTTTATGGTGAAGATGAAGGTGTAGGTTAAGTTTCAGGAGTAGGGAAAGTAAGCATAGTAGGAAATAACCCAATTTCTACCCCTATATATCATTTGGTAAACCTCCTCATGTTACTAAAAACCTTGTTATTTAAAGAGGGTACAGAAAAGTACTGTGAATGGTTTATTAAGCTGTTTCTTCTATCATAATCAAGGTCAAATTTTGAATAAACCTATGATACTTAAAAACCATAAGGGGCTTCCTATGTTTGTGACCATATGTTTAAAAATCAGCCTAGAGAAGTTGTATTTCCTATTTGTTGCTAAGCAAATAAGAGCAGTAGCTATGTTACTACTAAATTGCTCCCAAGAAGTCTTCTTAGGGCTAAGAAAATGAAGTAGAGTATGTATAAGAAACCTCCAATGAAGTAATGAATACACCCTTCAGAAAAGATTAACTATCTAATCTGTTTTGATACCTCCATAAGGATGCAAGCAGATAAAAAATTCTCCTGAGTTGGGAAACAGTAAGTTAAACCATCATGATCTTTCCAACTTGAGATGTCTTCTTTAAATGAGGCTTCAGTGATATCATGGATGCCATCAATGATAGCAGTGATTGTTACCTCCCCATCAGTGTCAGTAGAAGCTTCAGCAGTTCTCCAAAATTGTTTGATGAATGAGATATAGATTTTTGGCTTCTTAGTGAGAGCATAGCAGATATGACTTTGACTTAAGAAGTCAGTAACTTGATAAAATCCCTCACTCCCTGTAGACTTTTCCAAGAACGCAGCCATATTGTGCTTATCACTAAAATTCCAAACTAGCCAAAGTAAAAATGTGATAAATATGTGGGATATGATCGTTTAGGAAAGTATGAAGGCTGGAGAAAGTTAATTGAGATTATCGTGAGTAAATCAAACGAATATATAGAAAGACCACGAAAGTCCAATTAGTTAAACCCTATATCGTAGGTATTTGTCAACGACTCTATTTTATAATTAAAATTTTTTGTTAGGGCTCAAGCATGCTAACGTCCATAACCACGCCGTACCAAATTTGTCTATCATTACTAAAATAAGCTAGCAGTATTAACTTTCTACCACCAAAAGCAGTACAAACTCCAAAGTTGGGTATCATTCAAAAATAGCTTAACACAATCTCTTTTTCTGTTTTAAGCTCACATTTTATCTCTCAATTCTTTTAACTCACTTTGCACTCTGTCTGTTTTTTACACATCTCTCTATCTGTTTTTAAGCTAACCAATTATCTCTATTCTTTTGGCTCACAAATTCACACAAAGTATAGTTTTTGGCAAACTACCAGCCATTAACGGATTTGAGTAATCTTTACCAAATATCCGTTTTGCTTGGACTAGCCAATGCTACATTTGTAAAAAACATGGGGCATTGATAACCAATATAGTTTTTGAGAAAACTATCAACTAATCAACGGATTTGAAAGTCTTTACCAGTACCGGATGCTCTGGAACTAGTCCAATTCTAAGATGTCTATAAGGACATGGTAAACAGATGACCATTTTGTTGTGTGGTTTTAAAAACCAACACTTTAAGACAAACAACATACCTCCCTAAAAATAATGCATTATTGAGTAACCAATTTCACACTTCATTGTTTATCCTAAAAGAGTTAGCTCAAAACCAAGAAAAACATAATCTAACCATTTTTCTTGTTTAGCAGTATTAAATGTTACTAACAAGATTAACAGTGAGACATAGAAATACTACAGTGCTAACTAACAAGGGGTAACAGTTTTTGTCAAATAAGTCTTAAATATAACTACGTACTAATTATGACTAGCCATAATTGAATTTACAAAGACTTAACAGTACTAACCTGTAATAAACTTTACAAAAACAAACAGATATAAGTCATTAGGATTTTAGCATTCCAATCTATAGACCAAGTAAGAAATCTAACAGCATCAAAACCTTTTTGTAAGAAATATCTTGCTACAATATGTCAAAATTAATTTTATCCATTTGAATCAAACTTTTTAGGAACCCATATCTAGGTCTCCTTAAAAATGATGCCTAATCTCAATATGTTTTTTTTAGAATGTTGAACAGGATTTTCAAATATGCAGATAGTACTAATATTGTCAATAAAAATACAGTATTCATGAAATTGTACCCATAGTCTAGCAGTTGGTTTTGTATCTAGAGAACCCATCTACAGTAACTTACAGCAGCCACATATTCAGCCTCAGTTGTAGAAGTGGCAACTACAGTTTGTTTCTTTCATTGCCAAGAGATTAGCTTGTTTCCTAAAAATTGACAACCTCCAGTGGTTGACATCCTATCTTGTGTAGCTCCAGCATAGTCACTATCAGTGTAAGCAACTAATTCCAATGGAGAATCCTTAGAATACCAAAGTCCTAAAGATGGTTTTCCTTTAAGGTATCTAAAGATTCTCTTAACAGCTAAGAGATGAGATGTCTTTGGAGAAACTTGAAACCTTGCACATGCACAGACTACAAACATGATATCTGGACTGGATGTTGTAAGGTACATCAAAGATCCTATCATAGATCTATAAAGATGTTCATCAGCATCAGCAACATCTCCATCTTGAACCAAAGGCTTTTCCAAATCTGTTGGAGTAAGGCCATACTTCACATCTATGTAGTTGAACTTTCTCAAAATCTCATTGACATATTTATCTTGACTGATAAAAATGCCTTTCTTTTTTTGTTGGATCTGTAAACCCAAAAAGAAGGTAAGTTCTCCCATAGAACTCATTTGAAACTTATCTTTCATAAGCTTCTCAAACTCATCACATAACTCCTTCTTTGTAGATCCAAAGATAATGTCATCCACATATATTTAAACAAGCAAGATATGTCCCTTTTGTCTTCTTATGAATAATGTTTGGTCAAACTTCCTCTTTGCAAAACCATTGCACAAAAGAAATTGGCCAAAGTGTCGATACTAACCTATTGTGCTGATGCAGGCAATATAATGCTTCACTACTTATAGACTTTATCAGGATGGTCAGGATCTTCAAAACCTGGAGGTTGACATACATATACCTCCTCTTCAATTTGACCATACAGGAAGACACTTTTTACATCCATTTGGTAGACCATAAATCCCATATAGGAAGTATAAGCTAGGAACATTCTTATTACCTTAATTCTAGCCATAGGTGCAAAGACTTCATCATAGTCTATGCCCTCTTCTTGAGTATGTCCTTGAGCAATAAGTCTTGCTTTGTTTTGATGACCTAATCCCCTTTATCTTTTTATTTCATGTATAACCATACTTTGTACTAATTGCTCTATGACCTTTAGGTAAATCCACAAGAATCCAGACCTTTTGTAGTTTGAACAATAGGAGTTCCTCCTGCATTGCTTCTACCCATGTTGGATCACTAAGAGCTTTAGAAACTTTTTTGGTTCTTTCTGAGAGAGGAAACAAGCAAAAAGACATGTATGAAGATCTTGATGAGTCTTCCCTTCATATATAGCACTAAGAAATCCTTTTTTAGAGTAATAAGTTTTCATCCTTCTTGTTTGAACAAATGACTCCACATCACCAATCACATGTTCAATTGGGTGATCTTTGTGAATTCTTGTATGAGGAGTGGTAGGTACTGCATAAGATTGTGGAATGTTCCCCAATTCAATTTCTTGGTCCTCCACTTATGTGTCTTCAGATGCAGTAGTATTAACTTCAGGGACAGCAGTACTAACTTCTCTACTACCAGTATTAATTTCTAGTCTGGCAGTATTAACTTGTTGAACTGCAGTACCATTATCCTTAAGACTGCTATCATCATGAGACTTTTCTGTAGCATCATTCTCATAATGTAACCCATCTTTATCTTGTATTTGAGCATCAACAACAGATCTTGGTACATAATTCATTGATTGGGTTAGAGAATCAATATCAAACAGCCACTTTGGACCATTTCCTTCTATCATAGGCTTATTCTCTAAGAACCCAATATGCAAGTTTTCCTGAACTTTTCTGGTTCTAGTGTTGTATACCCTAAAAGCTTTACTACTTAAGGAATATCCAACAAAGAAACCTTCATCACTTTTTCCATCAA
>BQNB010116950.1:0-21263 GCA_026074375.1 Tanacetum coccineum
CACCATCACCAAAAATATATTCTACAATACTCACTATATCACTTACATTGAATCCACCATGCAAGGATTTTGAGCAAGACATTGATTCTAGGGTTTTTATTTGGTTTTTATTAAAGATTAAGGTCAAGGGATTAATTACTAGTAGATTAAACAAGATTTTGGGTGTTGGAAAGTTTTGGAATTATGTTTTAGGGGTGTTTGGGTTTTCAACAAACAAAAAGAACCAAAAATCGTTGTTGATTTTTCTTTTGCTCCCTATTTGTGTTGTGAGTACTCTTGAAACCCTTTTCAACAATATTTACATATGTTCTTGTATGATTTAATTCATAATTGTGGAATCCATAATGCATGTGTGTAGATTATTGTTTTTGAGGTAAATGTGTTGGTAGATAGTCTTAGATGATGGGGAGTAGGAATTGTGAAATATTTGTGAAGTTGTTGTGAAGTATTGATGAGGATTTGGTGAAGTTTGATTGAGTTTTATAGATTTCAGATAAGATATATTAGTGCAGAAAATTTGAAGTGCGTGTTTGGGTGTCGCAAAAATGTTTTTGGTAACTTTAGGCAAAAAAATGTGTTAGTACTTGTCGAGGCGATCGTTTCGGTATAAGGATCGCCCTGTAACTCTTAAAAACGAAGGTTTTAGAGCCGCCCAAAGTTTGGAAATTTTATAAATTAAATTATGCACATGTTGGTAAATATTAAAGTTTGCGCATGTTTTGTGTGAGCATTTCGGACACCTTCGGGACTGTTTCGACCTTTGGCGAAAACACGAAAATTGTCCGAAAGTGCGTAAAAAGGGTGATTTTTAGCAAAGATCAGTTCTGCGTTTTCTTTTAAAAAAGTTCAGCATTGTTTTTGAAAAATTGAGCTGGTGCAGTTTTCAATTGAGGTTTCGGGGCTTTTCTGGTCCGAACCGGCCTTCGGTTATAACATAAAAGTTGTTCATTTTGACGTTTTACATAATAACTCGTGTGGTTTTGGTCTGAAAATGCTAGACAATAGGAAACTTTGGAGTCAAAGTTGGTGATTTGTCTTTTTGGAGAAATTATAAGTACTTGCTAAATTTTGTCAAAAAGTAGGTTTATGAACGTTTTAGAGTCCGTTTGAGCTTAAGAAATATTAACGAATATTATTAGATGATTAATAGATTATTGAGTGCGTTTGGTCACGTATAAAAATAGTAAGTTGCGTCTTTTAGCTATATATATATATGCTTAATACTTGAAATAGAGGTTTGTTAAAATTTATTGAAGAGATTAGTATTATCAAAATATAAATATTATTACGAGACGATAATAACGTCCTAAATTTCTCGAATTTCTATAATTGGAAATTTTCCTAAAATAGAAACTTTCTAAAAATAGACACTTTCTATAAATAGAAATTTTTCAGAAAAGTGGCGTAACTTAAAAATGAATACTATATTTTTATTAAGAGCTTGTTTGTACTAAATAACTTAGGATACACACATATGGATTCTACTATACTATTGTTTCTATATTTGACTTATGCGTCATTTTATTATATATTCTTCTTCTAATTGCGCATCGTTATTCTAGGTCGCGGTTAAGAGTTCTCATCTTCACTCTCTTTGTCGGTCGACATCTTATTCTCGTTTACTTACGGTGAGATTCATAGCCCCTTTTTATAGTTACTTGTTTTATAATACTTCGGGGGAGATTACATGCTTGCTTTTACTTTTGACACAAGTGTTTTAGACTGTATGATATCCAGATATTTCCTGAATATTATTGCCTAAGTTACCACATTTCCACTTAAGTCCCTTTTCAATCATGAATCGTTAGTTACTAATGCAGTAAGAATGAGTGTTGTGGATAGATCTATCGACAGTGACAATCCCCATCTATATTATGGTTTCATGTTGACCATGTGTCGCATTTAACATTTAAATAGACTCTCTAGGTTGTTTGGCAAACATCCTACTTCTATTAAGGGCACAAATAGTTAGGTTTTGGGGTCATGAGCTTAGAGAAATAATACATATTTCTTTTAGACTTGGTGAATATATTTCTCTTGTCTACTATACTAAATATTGTGGTCCATACTTTTAGTGATAAACCTATAATTTCACTCAACAATTTTTGTTGACTTTTAGCATGTTTTAATCTCAGGTCCAAAGGTGTGATTGCTGAAAAGGGAGCCGCGGGAATATCATGAAGATGGATTCTGATGTCTTTTGTTTCGATGCAAACTTGTTAAATTACCTTATTAAACGAAAGCCATCTTTTGAAAACTATGTTGGTTGGTTAAACTTATGTATGTTTTGAACTAAATTGACATTTTGAAAATTGTTGGGACCATCCTTGTAACTCTGATATTTTATGATGCATCGAATGTAAACTTGTTTAAAAATGCATTTTTGAGGCCGTTTCCTATTACTTGATTGTTGTGTCATGGCGTCGCACCTCAATTGTTACCGTTTCGCTGCCGTCAGATTTTGGGGGTGTGACTGATTGGTATCAGAGCCAAGGTTATAGGGAACTGGGTCATTTTTCAAAACCTAATCTATAATCAAATTTTAAAATTTTCTTTTCTTTCATTTTCAAAAAAATTCAGAATTCTTCACCGCTTATTCGATACCCGCGTGCGCAACCTGATTCTTATTTACTTCCTAGATTATCATTATTGTATTATATGATTATATTTATAATACTTGGCTTAATTTCGATCTCTTACGTCTATCTTTTAACGTATCGTTATCTATTCATATCGGTCAATTATATAAATATTGACCATTCTGATTATTGATGTTTATTTATAAAAGCATCACTATTAATTTATAAAATTTTAATTTTATAATCATTTGAATAATATGTGCTTATTATTTATATATTTTATTACTTTTATAGCATCATGGACACACAGTCATCTCCTAACCATGTGTTTAACCACTCGGAAGATGATCTAACATTTGACGAAGAAGAGTTTGAGGAAGATCCTCAGGAGGATCCTGAAGAAGAAGAGCCAGAAGAGGCTTAACAGATGGACTTTGATTTTGGTTTGTGGGACGAGGATGAGGAAGAAGGTGAGTCTGAGCTCATCTACCCCTATGAGGTTGAGGGATCACCCTGCCCTTCCACCTCCTGTTTCTCCTGATTCTGAGCATGAGATGGATATCTTGGAAGTTCATGCTTAGAGGACTACACGAGAGGCAACTTGTGTAAAGAATATTAGACTGAGGAGAGAGTTATAGGATGTTGAGATTAGATACACTTTGTTACGTATGGATAAGGAGCGGGCTGAGAGAGAGCCCCGCTGTTTAAGGGCTTTACGTTATGGGCTTTATGAGGAGGCGGTTCGAGCTAGAGCCGTTGATGTGAGGCCCAGTGAGGCCATAGATGTGTTGGCCGTGTATGGGGAGTCTCAGCCTCCCAGACCGCAGGGACCACCTAGTGGCTCTCAGTAGTTTATTTTCTTTTATGTCTATGTCATCCTAGTTTAGGAACTTTTGTATCTTCCACTAAACTGCTAATGACAGTTAGTGTTATTATACGAACGGGTGTAGTTTTCTTCTCTTTGTCTACACCGCATTCTATTAAAACTTATCATTATCTTGTTGTAATGGAAACATGTGCTTAATGAAATATCATTGGTTTCCATTGTTGTTACATCATTCTCTTATTTCATTTCTTGGTTATTACCATTATGAAATTTAATCTTGTTTATTATGCGAATTCCTAATGAATTGCATATTGTATTGGTAAGTTAACCATGGTTGTTTCTATTACTCTTCCATCTCATTTTCTTCATTTCTATCATGTATCTCGACTTAGCATACTTTTACAAATTATTACTGAATTGTGTATTTGTGTTGTGATAGAATCATGCCTCCCAATATGTTAAAGCAAAAGGCCGTTAAGAAAATGGTGAAAAAGCGAGTAGCCGAAGCCATAGCGGAATATGAAAAGACTAGAGCTAACCCGGACAATGCTGGAGGTTTTGGGTTAGTTAATGCTGGAGGAATTGATGCACCAAAAGTATACGGATGTACTTACCAGACTTTCTTGAATTGTCAGCCTTATAAGTTTAATGGTACCGAGGGTGTAGTCGGACTGAAGCGTTGGTTTAAAAAGATAGAACAAGTGTTTGAGATTAGCAAATGTGCTGAAGAAGACAAAGTAAAGTTTTTTGCGTGCATGTTTGGGGGTCGTGCTCTAACATGGTGGAACGGGAATGTTCAAACTTTGGGACTTGCTAATGCAAATCAGATCCCCTGGAACAACGTGAAGACTATGATGACAACAGAATAATAACCGAAATTCAAAGAATGAAGCAGGAACTTTAAGCCTTTACTCTGAAAGGTGATGATATTGAGGGTTACAATAACCGTTTTCATGAGTTGGCTTTAATGTGTCCTGATTTGGTGACACCAGAAAAGCAGAAGATTGAACGATACATCCGAGGACAGCCTAAGAGGTTTAAGGAAAATGTTACCTCATCAAAACCCGCAAGTCTCCATGATGCAATCAATATGGCTCGTGAACTAGTCGAGCAAGCTATTCAGGCTAAGGCAACAAGAATTGGTGAAAGTAATAAAAGAAAGTAGGAAGACCACCAGAGAAACACCAGCAACAATAACCACAACAACAACCGAAACCGAAACAACAACAATCAGCACCAGCAACAGAACAGGAGATAAGAATCTGCTAAGGCTTATGCTACAGCCCCTGCGGAACGTATAGGCTATACTGAGAACTTACCATGGTGCAACCGTTGTAACTCACACCACAATGGTCAATTCCCTCCAAAGTGTCGGAGATGTCAAAGATCAGGACATCAAGAGAAAGACTGTCGAGTTAGGGCCCCGGGTACATGTGTTAACTCCTTGCAAGATGTGACATGTTATGGATGTAAGGGCATTTCAGAAACAAATGTCTTAAGAAGACAAACCAGCAGAATAAGGGAGGTCTTAGGAGAGCTTATGTTATAGGGACTGAGAATCCATAGCAGAATCCTAACGTGGTCATGGGTACGTTTTTAGTTCATGATCACTATGCAACATCTTATTTGATTCGGGTGCTGAGAAAAGTTTTGTGCCCAATGCATTTACTCCTTTTATTAATATTGCTCCTGCTGCTTTAGACACTAGTTATGAAGTAGAATTAGCATATAGGAAGGTTGTTAGCACCAACACTGTTTTGCGTGGTTGCACTTTAGCTTTGTTTAATCATTGTTTCAAGATAAACCTGCTCCCAACCCGATTAGGTAGTTTTGGTGTCATGGTTGGAATGGATTGGTTGTCATACCACCGAGCAGTAATAGTTTGTGATGAGAATATTGTTCGTGTTCCATTACCGAATGGTGAGATACTCGAGATTCAAGGTGAGAGACCAGAAAAAGATCTGAGATCCTTGTCGTGTATCAAGGCTGATGAAAAGAATCTTGAGGACATACCCATTGCCTGTGATTTTCCCAAGGTATTTCCAAATGGCTTGTCAGGTTTACCTCCTGTGCGTGAAATAGAATTCCGTATAGACGTGATTCCAGGCGTGTTGCCAGTTGTAAAGTCACCATATCGATTGGCACCATCGAAGATGTTAGAGTTGTCGAACCAGCTTAAAGAGCTTCAAGATAAGGGTTTCATTCGACCAAGTCATTCACCATGGGGAGCACCTCTGCTGTTTATCAAGAAGAAAGACGGTGATTTGAGAATGTGTATTGATTACAGAGAACTGAACAAGCTGACTATAAAGAACCGCTACCCACTCCCAGAATTGAGGACATGTTTGACCAATTGCAGGGCGCGTGTTATTTTTCTAAAATAGATCTTCACTCAGGTTATCATCAATTAAGAGTTCGTGAGGAAGACATTTCTAAAACCGCGTTTAGGACGTGATATGTTCATTTTGAGTTCACAGTTATGCCGTTTAGGTTGACAAACGCACCAGCAAATTTTATGGATTTGATGAACCGCGTCTGCAAACCGTATTTGGATAAGTTTGTAATTGTATTTATTGATGACACCCTTATCTACTCGAAGTCAAAAGAAGAACATGAAGTCTATCTAAAGACGATCCTAGAACTGCTTAAGAAAGAGAAGTTGTATGCTAAATTCTCAAAGTGTGAATTTTGGTTACAAGAAGTCCAGTTCCTCGGGCACGTGGTCAACCGAGATGGTATCTATGTGGACCCTAGCAAGGTTGAGTCAATCAAGAACTGAAAGACCCCTGAGTCACCAACAGAGATCCGTTCGTTTCTAGGATTGGCATGATACTATATAAGATTTATCGAAAACTTTTCCAAGATTGCCAAGCCTCTCACACTATTAACTCAGAAGAATAAGACATACGAGTGGGGTGATAAGCAAGAAGAGGCCTTCCATATTCTAAAAGAGAAATTATGTAATGCTCTTGTGTTAGCACTCCTCGATGGACCAAACGACTTTGTGGCCTATTATGATGCGTCAAACTAAGGGTTCGGGTGTGTGCTGATGCAACGGGGCAAAGTGATTGTGTATGCATCAAGACAGCTAAAGATACACAAGAAGAATAATACCACCCACGACTTGGAATTAGGTGCAGTGGTGTTTGCTCTTAAAATCTGGAGACATTATCTTTATAGGACAAAAAGTATTATCTACGTTGATCACAAGAGTCTCCAGTGCATCTTCGACTAAACTACTCAGTGACTATGAATGTGAAATCAAATACCATCTGGTCAAGGCAAATGTAGTGGCGGATGCTCTGAGTAGGAAGGAAAGACTCAAGCCGAGGTGAGTGCGCGCTATGAGCATGACTGTCTATTCTGGCCTCAAGACTAAAATTTTAGAAGCTTAAAGCAAAGCTTCCAAGGACCTCAAGGCTCCATCAGAGTGGCTACGAGGATTGGATGCACAGTTTGAAAGAAGGGATGACGGTGGAATTTACTTCGTCGATCGGATATGTATTCCCTCCGTTGGCGGTATAAGAAAGTTAATCATGGATGAAGCTCTCACTTTGAGGTATTTAGTACTCCCAGGTGCAGACAAAATGTATTATGATTTGAGGGACTTATATTGGTGGCCTGGTATGAAGAAAGACATTGCTGAGTATGTTAACAAGTGCCTAACTTGCTCTAAGATTAAGGCAGGACATCAGAATCCCTCAGGACTACTTCAACAACCAGAAATTCCCAAGTGGAAATGGGAGAACATAGCTATGGACCTAGTCACAAGGTTACCTAGAAGCAGTAGTATGTATGATGCAATTTGGGTCATTGTGGATAGATTGACCAAATCTTCTCATTTTCTACCGATTCATGAAGATTTCAAAATGGAGATGTTAGCAAGAATCTACATCAATGAGATTGTAATGAGACACGGCCTGCCTGTGTCAATTGTTTCTGATCCTGATGGTCGATTCACGTCACACTTTTAGCGAGCTCTTCAGAAGGCGTTAGGAACAAGATTAGACATGCATACGGCTTACCATCCTCAGACCGATGGTCAGAGTGAGCGTACTATCCAGACCTTAGAGGATACTCACATTCTGTTGGTTGAGTTTTCTTATAACAACAGTTATCATAAGAGCGTTAAATGCGCACCATTCGAGGCACTGTACGGGCGTAAGTGCAGATCACCAGTAATATGGGCAAAAGTTAGGGAAAGTCAGTTGATTAGACCTGAAATTATGCAAGAGACCACGGAGAAGATTATGAAAATCAAAGAGAGGTTAAAGATGGCATGGGACCGCCAGAAAGTTATGTCGATAAGAGGCGTAAACCTCTTGAATTCAAAGTTGGGGATCGTGTGTTACTTAAAGTATCTCCATGGAAAGGAGTGGTCAGATTTGTTAAGAAAGGAAAGCTGGCACCGCGGTACGTAGGATCGTTTGAGATAGTAGAGCGTGTTGGTCCAGTGGCCTATCAGTTGAGGTTACCCCAAGAGCTAAGTTACATCCACGACATGTTTCATGTGTCGAACCTAAAGAAATGTTTGGCAGATACAGACTTGCAAGTGCCTTTAGAGGAGATCAAGATTGACGACAAGTTGTACTTCATAAAGGAACCTGTTGAAATTGTGGATAAGGAAGTCAAGAAGCTAAAGCGAAGTTGGATTCCCATTGTGAAAGTTCGTTGGAACTCCAGGCAAGGAGCTGAGTTTACTTGGGAGCGAGAAGACCAGTTCAAGTCCAAGTACCCGCATCTTTTTGCAACCACCTCGTCTGGAGTCGTCAGTTGAACTCAGGGGACCAGAGTTCCCTTAGGGGGATCGACTGTAATATCTTGTAAATTCAGGTAAATAATAAATTTATATTTTATTCCTAATTTTACCTTTAAGTAAAAAAATTATTTTTATTGTTTACCCGATTTTGTAATTTTTGTATTTACAAAAATTTTGAGCCGTCTTTTAGCTCGTTGCTTGTCTACGTGTTATCGTAAATCAATATTTCGTTATTTTACCCCGAGGACTTTATAAATTCTATTTTAGAAAAAATTATTTTCTTTCGTGTCTTGGTCGAACCTTGCTAGAAACCCGTAATGGAGCTTAAACCTCACATTTTATTAACACTTTACCTTTTTCTTACAAAGTTTTTGCTTAACAAAATTTAAAAAAAAATAAAAAATAAACCAAACACCCCTTTATCCCCCCTAACCGGTTGAGCCAAGAACCAAACACCCCCTTATTAAAAATCCTACCTAAAACAAATACCGTTACATGCAGGATATATATTAAGCACACTCAACTCCTCCCTTACAAAAACACAGTTAACTTTGATAAGAAAATTACTCTCCTCTCCTCCCTCCCTTGCCTTCATAACCCACAAACCACCACCACTACCACCATATAACCACAATCACCAAAGATATATTCTATAATACTCACTATATCACTTACATAGGGTCCAACATGCAAGGATTTTGAACAAGTCATTGATTCTAGGGTTTTTATTAAGATTAAGGCCAAAGGATTAATTACTAGTAGATTAAACAAGATTTTGGGTGTTGGAAAGTTTTGGAATTGTATTTTAGGGGTGTTTGGGTTTTCGGCAAACAACAAGAACCGAAAAGAGTTCGTTGTTTATTTTTCTTTTTTCCCCTCTTTGTGTTGTTGATGCGATCGTCGTTAGACTTCTACACGAAGTTTTACAACTCCCTAGGTAGAGCACCTAATCGTTGCAGTAGTAGTATAGGCAAGACTCGGGGGGTTGTTATCATTCACTCGAGGAATAGGTTGGGAAGGCTTGATCATGGTCTAATAGAATTCTAAAGGTTGAGGAAATATTATTTTTATATTTTTATATTTTATGGAAAGCAAGTAAATCATATAATTGGAGAGGTGGTTGGTTTTAGCTATTAAACTAAATAATAAACTACGCTGCTGGTGATAACAATATAATAAAAGATTGTGTTTATTTAATCATGTATTACTCCCTAGATTGCTTCTCCTAGTGTTGTTGCTCTGTCACACTTGTGATGATCTGTGTAATTATTTCCTAAGTCATGAACGAATTACACGAACCCACCGTCTACTTATTATTTCGTTAGAGCAACGCACAAGTAAGGTAGTATAAAGACTATTACAAGGCCCCTAAGGGTACACTAAGTGCATGTGAAATGTATTAAAAGTGGATCAACCATATTAGGGGAAAAGGTAGTATGAAGACTGTTACCCGATGGTACCCTTTCTACACAATCATGTTTTCCTAGACATATCAACAGCGATATAGACAAAAGCTGGTTTTCTAATACCCAACATGCACATCCATCACAAGAAGCAACACCACTAAGATCTACATTCTAGGTTTCATACAATCATAAATAAACATAATAGGAGGTTTAGCCAAGCATGTTAAAGATAAAGCAAGAAAATAGATAAATCAAACAACACATGGACATATTGAATGATTAAATAAACCTACAATAGGGTTTTTAGGCCCTAATCTCTTCCTAACAGCTGCTAAACGAACTAGGTTTCGTACCATCTTTTTATTCTAAAGTTACACATTTAAAACCCTAAATTTGGGTTTGTATATATAGAAAAATCGTTGTGATGGCGTCGCGTTTTAATCGTAACACCGTCATGAAAGAGAATATTCTAGATAATAGGTTGGGTCGTGTGCTCTGACGCTGTCGTGGAATCTTGTGACGCTGTCTAGGTCTTCGTTGTGATGGCGTCACGTTGTATTTGTGACGCCGTCTCCATCCTATGTAGAGAGTCATGAAAGAGAATATTCTAGATAGTGGGTTGGGTCGTGTGCTCTGACGCCGTCATGAAATCTTGTGACGCCGTTTTAGTCTTCGTTGTGACGGCGTCACGTTGTATCTGTGACGTCGTCTCTAGCCTCTGTAGAGAAATTCTTGAGCAATGTTGGTGTAGGTCCGTAGTCTTGTCCGTTTCTTCTCCAAATGAGCCCAAGTCACGTGTAATTCTTCCAAATGCCTTCCAAATGCAAAATACCTGAAAAGAAATGATTAAGTACCTATTTTGGGCATAAACACATGATTTAGGGGGTTAAACGACCCTGAAAAAATGTATAAAATGACACCTCATCAGTTGTGAGTACTCTTGAAACCCTTTTCAACAATATTTACTTATGTTGTATGATTTCATTCATAATTGTGGAATCCATAATGCATGTCTGTAGATTATTGTTTTTGAGGTAAATACGTTGGTAGATAGTCTTAGATCATGGGGAGTAGAAATTGTGAAATATTTATGAAGTTTTTGTAAAGTATTGATGAAGATTTGTGAAGTTTGATTAAGTTTTATAGATTTCGGATAAGATATATTAGTGCAGAAAATTAAAAGTACGTGTTTGGGTGTCGTAAAGATGTTTTCGATAACTTTAGGCATAAAATATGTTAGTACTTGTCGAGGCGATCGTTTTGGTATAAGGATCGCCCCGTAACTCTTAAAAACGAAGGTTTTAGAGCCGTTCGTAATTTGGAAATTTTATAAATTAAATTTTGCACATGTTGGTAAATATTAAAGTCTGCGCAGGTTTTGTGTGAGCGTTTCGGACACCTTTGGGACTGTTTCGGCCTTTTGCTAAAACACGAAAGTTGTTCGAAACGACATTTTTAGTCAATAGAAAGGAATTCGGGTCTGAAAGTACGTAAAAAGGGTGATTTTTAGCAAAGTTCAGTTCTGCGTTTTCTTTATAAAAGTTCAACATTGTTTTTGAAAAGTTAAGCTGATGCAGTTTTTAATTGATGTTTCGGGCCTTTTCTGGTCCGAACCGGCCTTTGGTTATAACATAAAAGTTATTCATTTTGACGTTTTACATAAGAACTCAAGAGGTTTTGGTTTGAAAATGCAAGACGATAGGAAAAATTTAGGGTCAAAGTTGGTGATTTGTCTTTTTAGAAAAATAATAAGTACTTGCTGAATTTTGTCAAAAAGTGGGTTTATAAACGTTTTAGAGTCCGTTTGGGCTTGAGAAACATTAACGAATATTATTAGATGATTAATAACTCATTGGGTGCGTTTGATCGCGTCTAAAAATAGTAAGTTGCATCTTTTAACTATATATATATATATATATATATATATATATATATATATATATATATATATATATATATATATATATATATGTTTAATACTTGAAATAGAGGTTTGCTAAAAATTATTGATGAGACTAGTATTGTTGGAATATAAATATTATTACGAGACGATAATAACGTCCTAAATTTCTAGACTTTCCCGAAATGGAAACTTTCCTAAAATATAAACCTTCTAAAAATAAAAACTTTTCAAAAATAGAAATTTGTCAGAAAAGTGGCGTAACTTAAAAATGAATACTATATTTTCCTTAAGAGCTTGTTTGTGCTAAATAACTTAGGATACACACATATGGATTCTACTATACTATTGTTTCTATATTTGACTTATGCGTCATTTTATTATATATTCTTCTTCTAATTGCGCACCGTTATTATAGGTCGCGGTTAGGAGTTCTCATCTTCACTCTCGTTGTCGTCAACATCTTATTCTCGTTTACTTACGGTGAGATTCATAGCCCCTTTTTAAACTTATTGTTTTACACAACTTCAGGGGAGATTACATGCTTGCTTTTACTTTGGACACAAGTATTTTAAACTGTATGCTATCCAAATATTGCCTGAATATGATTGCCTAAGTTACCACATTGCCACTTAAGTCCCTTTTCAATCATGAACCGTTAGTTACTATTGCAGTAAGCGTGAGTGTTGTGGATAGATCTATCGGGACTGACAATCCCCGTTCATATTATGGTTTCATGTTGACCATGTGACGCATTTAACATTTAAATAGACTCTCTAGGTTGTTTGGCAAACATCCTACTTCTATTAAGGGCACAAACAGTTAAGATTTTGGGGTCATGAGTTTAGAGCAATAATACATATTTCTTTTAGACTTGGTAAATATGTTTCTCTTGTCTACTCTACTAAATCTCGTGGTCCATACTTTTAGTGATAAACCTATGATTTCACTCAACAATTTTTGTTGACTTTTAGCATGTTTTAATCTCAAGTCAAAAGGTGTGATTGCTGAAAAGGGAGCCGCGGGGATATCATGAAGATGGATTCTGATGTCTTTTGTTTCGATGCAAACTTGTTAAATTACCTTATTAAACGAAAGCCATCTTTTGAAAACTATGTTGGTTGGTTAAACTTATGTATGTTTTGAACTAAATTGTCATTTTGAAAACTGTTGGAACCATCCTTGTAACTCTGATATTTTATGATGCATCGAATGTAAACTTGTTTAAAAACAGTGATTTTGAGGTCGTTTCCTATTACTTGATTGTTGTGCCATGACGTCGCACCTCAATTGTTACCGTTCCGCTGCTGTCAGATTTTGAGGGTGTGACAAGTTGAGGTAACAGTAGGATAACAGGCACTGCCTTTATTATTATGGTGTGTGGAGATAATAAAGGTAGATTTATGGTGTGTTTGTTTGGTGGGTTTTGGGAGTATGGATCAACTTTGGTAGTGATCATAAATGTTTGGTCAGTTGTCTAAACCAAATATTTGGGAAGACACCAACAAATACCATCTAAAAAATCGATTGGGACACTCCAATGCATGCATCAGATACTTGTATAATGTTTACATTCTATTTTAACTGTTTGTACATTTGAGTATTGCATAAATAATTAGAGTGTGCAAATCATCTTTCATTATTTATATGTGTATTATCTTTACAATTTAAAAATACAATACTTTTTAATTACCATATTAGTGTAACAAATAATTATTTTTTTATAAACAATTATTTATTTAGCTCTCTTATATAAATTGTAAATATAAATCAAAAATCCTAAACTAAAAATATAAATCTAAACTCATTCACATAACAAAGAGGCAAGTACTTTTAGACTTTGACTAAAATCTTCATTCACTTTTCAATCTTCTTCCCAAACTAGTCATACTCAACTGCTCAACTACACTACTTCACTCAATGATCGTCACGTATCAATTTTCAAGTACAGTTAACTTTTGAGTTAAATGACAAATATACCCTCATTCATTTATTAACTCTTTTCTCTTCTTCCTCCTCATTGAATATCACCATCACCACTCTCTTTCTCTCTCTCACTATCACCATCATCACCATCACCACTCTCTCTCTTAAACACTTCTGGAAATATAAGTTTTCATTTGCATTAATATTTTTTCCATATTATTTTGTTCGAGCTTTTCTCCACCTTCTTCTTTCAAATCAATTTAGCATCACCATCTTAAGGTTTCACTCAAATCTAAAACCACCATCGGAATCACCATTACACCGCGATCAAAACCCACCTGGTCTGACCACCACCGAAGCCGCCACGCACAGCGACGACGTCCGGCGATATCTTGAGCATTTTTTCTTACTGTTTTCCGGAGACTTAAAGGCGTTTTGGGACCATCACCTCCAGCGAGTAGAAAATAATCTCATCTTGCCGAACCTGATCCAAGCAACCTCGCCACCACAGCCGCCGCAGACCGCTGGCCAGCAGCGACTGACCACCACCGGAAAAAAAACTCGGCAACTAAGTGTCTAATTCTCGTTTAGCTTCCTGTTTAATTGTTTAATTGTTATAGTTTTGCTTTTTTCCCAGTTTCCCAGTTCCTATTGTTTACCCTTTGCCTAAGTTTGTGTGAATTGCTTCTTTTTGCTTCTTGTGATTGTGTTTTTGTGTCTTTAGCTTTGTTTGTGTTAGGATAGTATAGAGCCGTTAGTAAGTGATGGTAACTTGAGGTCATGTTTTCTCGAACGGGGAGGGTTGGGCGGGCCTAGTGGCACTAGGAGAGACGGTAGGGTAGCGGCTTTTCGTAGGATTAGGGTGGGTAGTTGGAATGTAGGTTCGCTTACAGGAAAGCTATTAGAGCTTGTTGATGCCTTAGAGAGGCGTAAAGTGGACATTGCATGTTTCCAGAAGACTAAATGGAAGGGTGCTAGTAATAGGGAAGCAAATGGCTACAAGCTTTGGTACTCGGGCTCCCCAACCGCTAAAAATAGAGTTGGAGTCATTTTGAAAGCGGGTCTTAAGGACAAAGTTGTCCACGTAAACCGGTGTAGCGATAGGATCATATCATTGACGCTCGTGATTGATGGATAGACCGTTAATGTGATCAGTGCGTACGCACCCCAAGTGGGTTTGAGTGAGGTAGAAAAGATGACCTTTTAGGATTCTCTAGACAAGGTCGTGAGGGATTGCCCGACGAGCCAACGACTGATCCTAGGAGGCGATTTGAATGGGCATATAGGAGCAGCGGCGGAGGGATACGCAGGTGTCTATGGAGGCTTCGGGTATGGAGCGAGGAATGAAGAAGGCCGTGCGATTTTAGATTTTGCTACTGCCCACGACTTGGGTATAGTAAACTCGCACTTCAAGAAGAGAGACCATCATCTGATTACCTTTCAGAGCGGGGGTCGTTGCACCCAAATTGATTATTTGTTGGTGCGAAGAGGAGACCTCAAGGCGTGTAAAGACTGTAGAGTCTTCCCAAGAGAAGCATGCTCTTCCCAACACAGCCTGCTGGCACTGGACATTCTGTTTAAGAGTGTTCAACGCAAAAGGGAGGGGAGTGCCTTGCCGAGAATCTTGTGGAAAAACCTCATGGGGGACGCAACAGAGGCGTTCAGATCTAGAGTTGCAGAGGGTATTTCTACTCGGGTAGAGGCCTTAGCTGCATGCGACGCCGATACTATGTGGAACACCCTTGCTAGTATCATCAAAGATGCGGCGAAGGATACCCTAGGGGTGGCTATTGGGACATCAAAGACCCATACGGCCCGAAGGGAGTCTTGGTGGCTTTGTGAAGAGGTGCAATTGATTGTCGCGGTGAAACAAGCCAGGTTCAGAGAGTTACTCTCGTGTCGGGAGGGTAACAAGGAGAGGCGGCTTAGGGCGCTTGAAAGGTATAAAGAAGCTAAGAGACAAGCAAAAAAAGCCGTAGCTCAGGCGAAAGAAAAGGCGTATGAAGATTTGTACAAGAAACTGGACTCTAAAGAGGGAGCAAACGATATCTTCAGGATCGCAAAAGCCCGAGAGAGAAGAAGAAGGGATTTAGGGGACATATGTTTTATAAAAGATGAAGAAGGTCGAACCATTACGGATGAAGAAGAGATTAAGAAAATATGGGAAGAATACTTCTCTTTTCTTTTCAACGCGAGGGAATCGGAAGGACACGAAGAGGGTGTGGGCCCTAATAGACAGCCACATACCGAATGCTACTACTCGAGGATTAGCCAGGCGGAAGTAAGGACTGCCTTATAGAAGATGGGTAGAAATAAGGCCGTAGGACCGGACCAAATACCCATAGAAGCTTGGAAAAGCCTAGGGGACAAGGGTTCTTTCTGGCTAACTATCCTCTTTAACAAGATTTTCACTAGCGCGAGGATGCCTGAGGAGTGGAGACTTAGTGAAGTCGTCCCGATCTTCAAAAACAAAGGCGATGCACAAGTTTGTAGCAACTATAGGGGTATCAAGCTTCTTGGTCACACCATGAAGCTTTGGGAGAGAGTGATCCAGAGAAGGCTGCGAAGAGAGACTTCGGTGTCTGAGAACCAGTTCGGTTTTATGCCCGGACAATCCTCAGTAGAGGCAATACACCTTATTAGGAGCCTGATGGAGAAGTACAGGGAGAGACAAAGAGACCTGCATATGGCTTTCCTAGATCTAGAAAAGGCATATGATAGCGTTCCAAGGGAGTTGATTTGGAAGACCCTTGTTGACAAAGGAACATCAAGGAGATACATTAGGGTGATTAGGGATATGTATGATGGTGCGAAAACTTGTGTGCAGACCTCTATCGGATACACTGAGTTTTTCCCCGTGGATGTAGGGCTTCACCAGGGATCGAAAATTAGCCCATACCTATTTGCTTTGATCCTTGATGAGCTATCGAGAGGGATCCAGGAGGACATCCCATGGTGCTTGATTTTCGCTGACGATATTGTGCTAGTCTCAGAATCGGCAGAAGGTTTAAACATCAGACTTAAGAACTGGAGAGAAGTTCTAGAAGACAACGGCCTAAGGGTTAACCGAGAAAAGACATAATATCTAAGATGTGATTTCGGTATTGGGGTGATCGCCCACAATGAAGAAGTAGATATTCGTATTATGGACAAGATTCTTCAACCTAAGGAGTCTTTTCGGTATCTTGGATCGATGTTGCATAAATCCGAGAGGATTGATGAAGACGTAGCAAACCGAATTAAAGCAGCCTGGATGAAATAGAGGGCGACCACAGGAGTCCTTTGTGATAGAAATCCCCCGTCAAGTTGAAGGGAAAATTATATCGAGTCGTAATTAGACCGACCATGTTGTATGGATCAGAGTGTTGGCCTATTACGAAAGCCCTTGCTAAAAGGGTGGAAGTAGCAGAATTAAGAATGCTAAGGTAGACTTGTGGTAAGACATTGCTTGACATGATCCCAAATGAAGTTTATAGAGCTGTTAGGAATATTTGTAATACTTAGTTTCTACTAGTAGGTATGTAGTTCCTACTGGTAGAGTACTTAGTCCTGGTAGAGTCAAATAGTTATTCTAGGATAAGATTTTAGTTAGTTAGAGTTGAGGATATGCATGAGCTAAATAAGGAAGATATGCATGCATATTAATCTCACGCGTTTTAAGTAAATGCTGATTAGGGTTTCTCCACTATAAAGAGAACCTATGGCTTAGGGAAATGTACACATCCAGAAAACACATTTCTCCTCGTTAATTTATAGAAATCCATCAAAGGATCTTTTAGTTTTTATTAGTCTTGTTCTTCTTATTAGTTGTATCTATATTCCGCATAGACATTAGCTTTTCTAAGCAAGATTCTCTCTTGTGATTAGCTTATGATTATATAGGTTAATCACCACCCTTAACAGGCAATAAAGATCTATCTAGAATGGGATCCAACAAGTAGTATCAGAGCTTGTTGAGAGTCTCTCATAAGTAGAATATTCCTGTATTTAAGATCCTTATAAACCTTACAACCAAACACCTCTATATATCTTTATAATGGCAGGATTTGACAATGATAGCGATGATGCTAGTGTTCATAGTGAAGCCACCATTCCTCAACAACAACGAAACAATCAACCTCAATACATTACCACTATCTCAAACAACAATGCAAAGTTTCCTTATTTGAAGAAGGATGAGTATGAGGTCTGGGCTATGAAGATGGAATACTGGATCACAAACAATGATATGAATATCTGGAAGGTGATTCAAAATGGCAATAGCTTGAAAAGGACTGGAAGAGATTATGATGGAAGGTTCATTATACTTCCCCTAATGACTGCTGATGAACACATTGTTGTTCAGAGGGAATCAAAGGCAAGAACTACCTTGCTTCAGTCTATTCCTGATGATCATGTGGCTGATTTCCATTATATGGATGATGCAAGGGACATATGGAATGCAGTCAAAGCTAGGTTTGGTGGAAATGCCGAATCTAAGAAGATGAGAAAGTCTATGCTGAAGCAAGAATTTTCAGAGTTCAGAATTAGTGAAGCAGAGGGTTTGCACAAAGGGTATGATAGAATGCAGAAGATTCTAAGTCAGCTTAACCAACTTAAGGCCAAGCCAGAGGATGAAGATATTAATCTCAAGTTTCTAAGAGCTTTGCCTTCATCATGGTCTCAGGTAGCTTTAACCTTGAAAACCAAAGGTGGACTTGAATTTCTTTCTTTTGATGATTTATACTACAAGTTAAAGACTCTTGAGGTAGATATCAAAGGATACTCTACTTTTTCTTCAAGCCAATCTGCAGGTCCAAACAATTCTGCATTTGTTAGTGCCACCAGTGCTAACAGAAAGATGTCATATGTAGATAGTCCAAGCTATTCTTCATCTACCTACACTGTTCCATCTAACTCTAAAACTGGGTCTCAAAGATCTGGTAATGTAATTGAAGATGTTCTTCAATCTTTCGTTGCTGATACTGAGCCAGAACAACTGGCTTATGAAGACTTTGATCAGATAGAAAAATTGGATCTGGAGGAGATGGACTTAAAATGGCAAATGGCTATGCTTTCTGTTAGAGTACACAAGTTTGAGCAGAAAGCTGGAAGAAAGATTGATTTTGATAAGAAGGAATCTGCAAGGTTCAACAAGAAGAAAGTCAGATGTTACAAGTGTCTTCAAAGAGGCCACTTTGCCAGAGAATGCAGGGCAAAGGGAGGAAATGACAAGCAGAGATATTCGTCATTCAAGATTCAGGAGGTTGGAAAGAAGGAAGAAGATTCCAAAGCATTGATCACTGTTGATACATTGGTTGATTGGACAGATCATGATGGTCAGAGTGATGGAGTTATTGCTTCTAAGGAGTTTGGTATGATTGCTGGATGCGATAATGAGGATGAAATTGAAGAAGGTGCTGCCAAGATATACAACTTGATCACTGGAGTTGATACAAAGGAAGTCAGTACTGCAGGTGATGCTGGAGAATTTGCTCTCATGGGTGTCACTTCTGAGGTACATAACTGCCCTTTTGGTTGTGACAATAAGTATAATGAACTTCAAAAGCAGTATAATGAACTTAATAAACAAAATAGTAAATATTTTATACAAGTTCAAGCTTATAAGAACTCACTTAAAACTTTGGAAAAACAAAAGAGAGTTCTTCAGAAAAATCAGTTGACACTTGAAGATAAGATTAGGGTGTTGTCTATTGAACTAGAAAATACAACTAATCTACTAAAACATTCTGAAAGAATAAATGTTATTGCTGAGACTGCTAAGAAAGACTTACAGACAAAACTTGATAATCACTTAGATCAAACTGAAAAGTGGAGAACCTCTTCCAAAAATTTGTTCAGATTAGTTGATAGTTCCATGTCTGTTAGAACAAAAGTGGGTTTGGGGTTTACTAACTATATAGGGGAAAATGAGTTAGGATGGGATGACTCTGCATTTAGTGTATTTACCACTAACTCTGAAGAAGTGGAAGGTAGACCTCATTTCAATAGGTTTGCCAAAACTGATAGTATGAAAGTTGTGCCTCCACCTCTCACTGGAGATTACACTCCTCTATCAGACCACACTGACCTAGATGAATCACAAATGACTTATGGTACAAAGTCCTCAATCTCTGGTGACTCTAATTCTGTGTCTAATGACTTTGTCTCTTGTGATAACAGTGACAAGTCTACAGAGGTCAACTCAAATGACTTTGCCTCCAGTGATTCAAATGTCAAATCTTCAGAGCCCAAGTCAAATGATTCTATCTCCCGTGCATCCACTTCCAGTGTATCCACATCTGAGAGTGAAGCTGAGATTGAGTCCAATGTTGGGACACCTATCCAAGAACCCATTATTGTTCAGGATTTACCTAGTTTCTCTTGTAATAGTTCTGATAAGAATGGAAACACTTCTAGGACTTCTTGTAATAAGAATGGTTCTTTTAATAAAAAGGCAGGTCATTTTAGGAAGCATGCTTCATCTGTTTCTAAGCTATGTTTTGTATGTGGTAGTAGTACTCATCTTATTAAGGATTGTGATTTTTATGAGAAACAAATGGCTAATAAGACTGTTGGTAATGGGGTGGGACCTGTATATAGTAGGAATAATGTTAATCATCAAAATCAGTATGTCCCACATGCTGTACCTCTTAGGACTGGCAAAGTAAACATTACTCCTGCTAGACCACAACCAGTTCCTACTGGTAAGCCAAAGGTGCCTGCACCAGTTCCTACTGGTAGGCAAAATAGGCCTATTCCAGTTCCTACTGGTAGGCAAAATAGACCTATTCCAGTTTCTACTGATAGAGGAGATTCTCCATCAGTAACTTCTGGTTGGTGCCAAAGTACTGCTAGACCTATGCCCCATTTAATTAGACCAACAAGTTCTTATTTTCAGACTTATACACCATATGTACCTCAAATGTATTATAATCATATGCAATATGGTGGGGTGAGATGGGCAACTGCTGTTAAGCCCTCAGCAGGTTGTTCTTGGAAAACACATAGAAAAGGTTTATACTGGGTACCCAAGAACAATAGTGGATCTCACACATATGCTTGGACAACCTTCTCAGATCCACAAGGCAGACCCAAGCCATAACTGGCTTGGGTCCCCCTTAGATACTCCAATTTGGAAGCAGTGAAGAATATTTTCAAGTATCTTAAAGGCCAACCTAAGTTGGGGTTATGGTACCCTAAAGAGTCACGTTTTGTACTTGAAGCTTATAGTAACAGTAATTATGCTGGGGCAAACAAGGATAGGAAATCCACAAGTGGTGGATGTCAATTTCTGGGTAGGAGGTTGATCTCATGGCAATACAAGAAGCAAACAATTATGGCTACCTCTTCCACTGAAGCTGAGTATGTTGCTGCAGCTAATTGTTGTGGCCAGGTACTCTGGATACAAAATCAGTTGTTAGATTATGGGTATAACTTTATGAATACAAAAATCTTTATTGATAACCAAAGTACCATTTGCATAGTTAAAAACCCAGTTTTTCACCAACGGACTAAGCACATAGAAATTAGGCACCATTTCATAAGAGATGCTAATGAAAAGAAACTTATTTAAGTGCTCAAAATACATACTGATGATAATGTGGCTGATTTGTTAACCAAGACATTTGATGGACCTAGGTTTAATCATCTTGGGTTAACATTGGGATGTTCAATCCATAGATGCTTTGATTGAGGGGAGGATTTGAGTCTAAGGGGAGGACTGTTGTTGTATAATTTTCTAAAAAGTTGGTTTTTAATTTTTTTTACCAATTAGTTTTTCTTGCTACAATATGTTTCTCCTAGTAGTTTTAACTTTTTCTTCTGGTAGTTTTAGTTCCTCTTGCTTGTTTGTAATTCGTTCCTACTAATAGTTAATTTTCCTTTT
>BQNB010116951.1:0-21263 GCA_026074375.1 Tanacetum coccineum
AACATTTCCTAGCTGATAGTCAACATACCCCATAATTCTTGCAATATGGTCGTTCCTGACTCTAACTGTACCCATAAATTTACTAACAAAGTTTATGAGTTGAGAGCGGTTACCTGTCATGTGTTTCGAACATCTAGAGTCCAGATACCAGAGAACAATCTGGACAACCTGTCATGACAAGAGAAGAAGACGATGGAATGTCTGTAGCAATGGATCCCTAAGTATGATTGGGTTCCGAGTGGTTAGCATTCTTAGATTCTACAATCTTAGCCTTTTTACTCGAACCTACATTTTTTACATTTCTAGTTTTCATGCTATAGACTTTAAGCTCTCTTTTTTGTGTTTCAACTGAGTGGGAAGTGGTTTTTTAGGAGGTACTACATTAGCTGAAGTGATCCTAGTTAAAGGGCACGATTTATTAACTATAGTAAAAGTTCTGCCTGTTGGTTTCCACTTAAGTCCTACGTTAGTGAATACATGACCCGTAGGTTTCCAAATATTTTGTTTTTTATGTTTTTTAGCAGATTTAGCACGGATATTCACATTTTCTACAAAATCAAGAAGACACATATCATAAAAACCATCAAACATAGATTTCTTACAAGTAGCACAAATAAGTTCAGAATTCGCTTTTAACAATGAATGTTTAACATCAATATCACGAATAGGTTCAACAACACGATTCTTTTTATTAACTTTCCTAGGTTGGGCTTCTACATTATTCTTCATGTTACTACTTGGTGTTCGCGAGATCCTATCATTCTTTTTATTGCCTATAGGCTTTGATCCACAATTACTAGTAGAACACTACCTATTTAATGTTGCTTGAGGATGTGAGAGGTTCAGCAAACCTAACTTTCTTGACATTAGTTTGCGAGATCCTACTTTTCAAGGTGATTAGTTTGGGGGAGTTGGAATTTTTTGTTTAAGCGTGTATTTATTACATTGCGTGAGGACACGGCATTACTCTAGTATGGGGGAATTTGGTATTCGCTAATTTATACATATATTTTACCTTGAAAAACGAACCCAAAAGACCAAAAAAATATAATTAAATTTGCAAATATATGTTGTTTTTGTATTTGTGTATGTGCAGGTACGGATATTAAAGAAATGGACAAATATAAAGACAAAACCGGACAGAACCGAGCACGAGATCGAAAAGAGCACGAGAAAACAAGTCCAATGATGCTTTCGGATTTAATTAGGCCAGCCCATTAACCTATTTTATGGGTCGGGCCAGCCCAAGTTATTTCCAAGCCCAACATAAGTCCAAGATAACAAATAAATATGATTTTTATTTAATGGGATGACCTCACCCTGCATCATCATCACATGGGATGAAATTAAATCAAATGGAGTCACATGACTACCCACTATCTCTTTTTGGCGAATGGCATTATGACACGTGGCCAAGCAATCTTAATATCCTTTCAAATGAAGGCTTGAATTGAGAAATGAATTGGGGCATTTTAACTCACGTGCAGCAAAATTAAATAAAAGATGGTCACGTGACCATGCACTCAAAATTGGATGGACGAATATGGCAATGACATGTGGCGGCAATTTTGACTACAATTTCAATTTCATTACTATAAAAAAAATCAAACGGACACAAAATGGTGCGTATATATTAAGCAATGAAAAAGACACGTGTCATTTCATGAACGGCTGGATCCTCTCTTCAAAAAACCACGATCCGTGTGATATTGAATTGGTGCCAATGATTGGCCAATAATGCTCTCAATGATTGGATCAAATTTTACACTTTTTCCCCTTCTCCCCCTATAAATTCAACTCGCCTCCCCTCATTTTTGAGTGGTTAGTCTTTATTTTTTTTAGTTTAGCTTTTAGGAATTTTAGCTTATTTTCAGTTTTGTAGTAGCTTATTTTAATTCTCTGCTTAATGTACTTTGTTTATTTCTCAAGCTTAGTAGTATGATGTAATAAATTCGGGTTTAAGTTTGTTGATGATCTCGTTTTGCTTATTTGTTGCTTAATCTCTCGTTTCTATTTCTTTTTCGTGCGGCTTATTCAATAAGTTGATTTTTCGTCCTTATTTTCGTGGCTTATTAGTATCAAAAGTCCTCAAAAGCTTAAATAATGACTCCTATTAGCTCTCCAAGTTAATTCGATTTATTACTAAAGGTTTTTAAGTATTTTTCGTAATAATAAGTTCAAATAAGTTCGATCTAGCTTATTGACGTGTTTAATTTGTTCATGTTTGAATAGAAGCTCTTATTTTCTGTGATGATAAGTTTTTAAATAGCTCATTTAGTTTAATCTGATTTAATATTGTTGGAACAAACTTTTGTACGCTTATTTGCTTATTCGTTTCGTTATTTGAATCGCTATTGTGCTTATAGCTCGTTCTAAACCGTTGTTTCTGATTTTCATGGCAAATCGATATAAGTTTAAGTGCTTGTCTAGTTTGTGCGATTTGCTTAGATTTAGTGCATTTAAGTCATAAGATCATGAATTCGATTTGCTAAATTAATTGGTTAGGAGTTTAAGGAGCCTATCTCGTTGTTATTATGTTAGATGCTAAAATCTCGTTCGCTTATTCGATCTACTTAAGTGCTTAATTCGTTTAGATTTTAGCTTATAGCTTAAAATTTCGTTTCATTTTTTTACAAGTCTTATAGTCATATTGACTGGTAGCTTGACTATACTATCTCCATTTTTAGGAAGGTTTTTCTTGAATGTATAAATACTCGTGGCTAATTAGATTTGCTTACTTTGTAATTGAGTTTATTTTCTAAAAAAAAAAATTCTAATCAGTTAGCTATTTACTCTTTGTGCGTTTGAGGCTTTAGCTTAGAAATTTCAAATTGGGCCTTGTTTGTTGTAACCACTTTTAATACTTGCTTGGTTTGTGTAAAGTCTAATGTTTGCTACGTCCATTTTTCTTGGACCTGCATCTATGCCTAGTTTTAATTTGTTCATAACAGTTTGTGAATATATGATATGTATATGGTACCAAGTTTTGTTTTGGGTTTAATGCTTTTGGAACTCAGTCCATACTCACGAGGCGAGGAGCTTATGGGTTTACTTAGCTAGACCAACTTTAATTAGTTGTTTTAGTTAAATAAATCGGGTGATAATCGTTTAATTGCGGCTCTCCAATTCGGTTCCATTTTCTACCCTTTTTCAATACTTAGCATAGTTTTATTATTTTATTATATGTTTGCCTATTTTTTCCATGCTAGTGTAGATTTATTTTATATTTGATAAATTAAATTTCATTATGAGTAGTGAGTAGATTTACTAGTGCGTGTTAAGTGATTAGTGATTTGGAATTTAGGTGCGGGTTTAAAAAGATTTAAAAAATATATATATTTAGTCATAAGTATTGTCTTTTCGATTTACATTCCGTCATTTAATTTTAATGCAATTTAATTTCTTGTCATTAATTTTTAAGCATTTCGTTTTACTTGTCATTTTAATTCGTTAAACCTAAGCCCGCACTTAATGAACATTTCACGTCACTTAGCAAGCATTATTTTAGTTTAATTTTCTTAGATCAATTTTAGTATAATCTCGTAGTTTTAAATCTTAGAATTAACATTAGTTTAATTTTTAGTTTAAAATAGTAGGTTTAGAAAACCAACCAAATGCTAAAAACACAAAAAGGAACGATTAAGCACATATTTTAGGCATATTTGCATGACCCCAAAAAAGTGCATAAATTGACACCTCATCAAATACCCCTACACTTGGGATTTTCTTGTCTTCAAGCAAATGAGATCTTCTACCTAGACAATAGCAATATCAGGGGCATTTAACTTACTTTTTAAAGATAGTTCATGACACAACCTATTAGACCCCGTAATTAAAAGCACGGAAAATATACACTAGCATCTCAAAATAAGTGTTTGGAGCCTTTCTTTTTCTCGGGTGTATAATGAATTATAACATTAATGGAAATCGGAAAATAACACTCATTACCTGTCGTAGCATACAAATTACCATAGGCTTGGTAAAGGATCAAAAACCTCCATCGCAATGGCGTAAGCACCTAAGAATTACTATCAAAGATGTCTTTAAAGGGTTGTGATGTATGGGTGTAAGTTAAATGGAGACGGATGAATGGGATATATTTGGGTGGATTTGGGGTGGTGGTGAGTTAATTAAATACAAGAATACACGTGAAGGCATTGCTAAGCCAAGACTCGACTAAACTAGGACTAAGATATACAAACTTTACAACTAACTATCTATACATGAACATAAGCAAAATGGCAGTCCGTACATTTTTTTCTCTTTTTTTATATACATTTTTTTCGATTCTCTTTTTTATGTACATTTTTTTCAATTCCCTTTTTTTATATACATTTTTTTTCGTATACTTTTGCCCTGCCATTTGCTGAAACATAATAATACATGACTTGGGGTTTATAATTTTACCCCTACACTTAAGTTTTAGAACTCATAATTACAAACTAACTAATGACTCGAATTGCAAGGATCAACATATCATGGAGCGTATTACGCACATATGGGGGTAATAAACTGACTTTCTTCCCCATCTCTTCATAAAATAAAAACTACCATGAATCCAATCGTCCCAAAACTGTATGCACTAATCACAAGACTCGACTTAGCAACCATGTACTCAAGCAAAAATTAATTGGCTTTATAACAATAATGTACTAAAAGCGAGTACATACAAGGAAGGCTAAGGCGATTTGGGTGTAACAATGGGTTAAGGGTGTAAACAATGCTCTTCATTAATAATCAGGAATCCACTAGAATATTACGAGAACCGCGAAAAGGATAGGCTCAGAGGGGTGTACTAGGGGTATCTTGCACTAAAAATGAGTGCGAAGCAAGGGTGTGAGGATAGTTATATGAGCAGGGAGACCATCATAAAAATATAAGTTTAAAATAGGGTTTATCCTAACGCCTCTTATCATTTAGCAAATCTTAATCACACAAGTGCGATCTCACTAGCGGTCTCGGGATGAATCACAAAAACAAGTTCTAGAATTTAATACACTACTGGTACACTCTCATATAGTTTTGACTGATACCAATGCTCCAGAAAAAGGCAACAAAATCACACATGCACGATCAAATCCTTAACTCGAGAAAGCTAAAGGTGAAACTATCTTAGGTATCAAAGATGGATACCTAAATTCCTAAAGATCTAGGGGCGAACCTCACATTTTGGGGTGGAATTTTTAAAGTGGTAAGGTTTTGTGCTAGTCATATATTTCCATTCCATGAGACGCTAATAATACTTAGTTTTCATTGGTGTGTGCCATAAAAAATTAAATTTGGGTCAAAATTACCTTCTACTCTATGTTTCGGTATATTACTCATCGTTTTAAGGACAAAGCAAATGCAATTGAAGGAATAGTTTCTAAGGCTTTTGATGTGTGTTTTTACAAGATTTAAATTTATAATAACTATAAATACCGATTTTGACTAAAAACACAACATTCGGGCAAGTATACCCTATTTGAGTGTAATATAGTATTGGGTAAATCCAGGTCGTTCTACGAGATTTGTAGCAATTCACAGTTTATTTATCAAGTAACAAAGAAAAATGATTATCACAGATCAAATAGCCTAAACGTGAGTATTAAGCGAGCAAGAAACAAGGAATGATCCACATAACATAATAGATAGAGATAGAGCAAGACTTTATATAAACAAATCATGCAAGTCATGAATAACGGGTAATTACCACAACAAACATATCTACCAATGATAACATAGAATCCTTTCGGCCTATATACTACATCATTACGAGCGCATTAAGAATGGTTTATATCAAATATACATACATATGAATTCCTCCCAACTTAGTCGGTCAACATAACGAAGGGTCTTAAACATCATTCTACTTGGTTCCTTATCAATTTACCACATAATTCTCACAAGTATGATATTGATACGCCATAGACAAACAGTTCAAAATACATCAAGACAATTAACCCTTTCGGCATATTTTAATTGCAATGATATACCAAAAGATAAAAAATGATCCAAGTAAAGATAACATCGAATTCATAAATATATATGATAACGCTCATATTGAGTATGTTTTTAGGAGCGTTATCCGTACTTTTGTATATGTTATTTGGCTATTTTTATTTGCTTTTGTTACTTAATTGTGCCAAAGTGTGTTTGAATGTCTATTTGTATCCAAGTACAGGAAAAGCAAGAAAAAGAACGAAAAAAGAAGTAAAAACAAAGATTTGTGCATGTACGAAGGATCCCTCATAAAGACCAAGTTCGGGAAGCTTTTCAAGAGAAAAAGAGTCAACCATACAAGCTTCCATTGCCCAAGATACAGCTTAAATGAAGTTATGTTCGAGTATAAAGACTTACTTGTTTGAATGCCAGGCAGTCGGGGAGGACGCTTTAAACGAAGCAATAAATTATAATGTGTTATGCTAAAAATTTTATCCAGTTGCCAGGTTAGATGATGCAATGAGCTGCTGGCTCAAGTTCTAGCCGCCGATGGGCTTCTCGAACTTCTCTAAGTTTCATTAATACACCCATTTAAGTGCTCTAACTTCTCAAGTCCGATCATGTCTCCATATTAACTCATATTATAGCTGTTTTATGACACTTTGTGCCCAAGTTTTATGCTTGGAGGGCAAGGATACTTTCTAGTATAAATACAATCCCTATGGCTTAGTTTTCATGAAAAAACTCACCCCTTCACCTAAGGATGAATTTTCAGACATATTTCTCTCCCAAAAGACTAAAACCTGCTGCCAATCTTAGAAGATCACTCAAGAACATCAAAGAAGGTGTTGGGTATAATGTTTTGATTTTGTTGGAAGCACACAGTTGATTGGAGGCTTGTAGGATACTATAATCCTTCACCATCACCTATTGTAATCTTACTTTGGGTATATTTATGCTACTTTCATGATGTTGAACTCTTTATATCATGTTGAATCTTGGTTATTAATTAATTTTGATATAGAGTAGTTGTGTTTTACTTGTTTGAAATGATGTAAAAATCTCAAGTGAATTTTAAACATGTGCTAGACTGATTTTGTTATTACCGTAAACAAGAAGACTTGTTCTAATCTCATGTAGATTTTAAATATGCCGAGTTTGGAAATTATATGCAAGCATTCGCAATATCTATTTATTAGAATTTTAAATTGCGATGAACGAGAAATGATAGAGTTGATTATAAGTCATGAATATTAAACGTAGATAGTTGTTTTTTCCCTTGCAAAGCTCATAAGTTAATTAATTGTGACTTTTCCTTCCATTAAGCTTGTTTCACTTATATGATAAAGTTTTAATTAAATAAGGTTGTATGCGGTTCAATTTAATTTTTAGTACCTTCCCTTTTGCTTTTGGAAGGTCGATGATTCGAATTTTTGAGCTTCATTATTGCATACACATGTTTAAGTGCTTACTTATACCTTAAAGAGCCTAAAGGTATATGGTCATGGAAGTAGAGTTCATCATTTTTATTACTTTTTGTTTTGCCTTAAAGAGCTTCGGTATATGGCATAAGAAAACTAAACATGAAATTATTTTTCCTTAAAGAGCTCTTATATTATATGTACTTAATAAAATTAATGATGTATGTTGCTTATTATTTCACCTTAAAAGACCTAAGGGTATATGGTGAAAATACTAATACATGATATATGCCTTAAAGAGTCTTAGCGTAATGACATGAATTAAGGCAAAAGCAATAAAATCGAAATTTCGTTCACCACTTCATCGGGTTTTTTACAAGGATAAGGGGTGGAGAGCCAAAACTTATTTTTAACCGTCTAGCTTATTTTGGAATTAATAAGTAACGAAACAAGTCTTAAAGAGCCCATCGGGTAAAATGACATTAAGTAAACTAATTGGAGATACAAAAGTAGGAATTGCGGGAGGAAAAAGTAAGTACAGCAATTAGTATATATATAGTTTAGTATCAATACTAGTAATTTGACAATGATCTTGTTTTTAAGCTTAGTATGGAAAAGTGAAAGTTGGGGACGATGAATTTATTTTGCTTGTTCTATGATCCTAAGTAGTAAAAAAAATGAAAAATATAATGTTATGAAGTGATGGAAAGTTATAATAATAAAAAAAGAAAAGTATAAAAATAGAAAAATTTTGAAAATGGAAAAACGGGGCGTTTCTTAACTATTGATTTCTTAATTCCTTTAGATGAGCACTTTGCTACTTTTCAAGGTGATTAGTTTGGGGGAGTTGGAATTTTTAGTTTAAGCGTGTATTTATTACATTGCGTGAGGACACGGTATTACTCTAGTATGGAGGAATTTGGTATTCGCTAATTTATAAATATATTTTACCTTTAAAAACGAACCCAAAAGACCAAAAAAATATAATTAAATTGTAAAATATAGTTGTTTTTTGTTTGTGTTTGTGAAGTGCAGTACGATATTAAAGAAATGGATAAATAAAAGACAAAACCAACAGAACCGAGCACGAGATCCAAAAGAGCACGAAAAAACAAGTCCAATTATGCTTTCGTAAATTAATTGGCCAACCCTAACCAATTAAACATATTAAAAATTGCAAATATATGTTGTTTTTGTGTTTGTGTATGTGCAGGTACGAATATCAAAAAAGGACAAAAATAAAAACAAAACCAGACAAAATCAAGCACGAGAATAAAAAGAGCGCAAGAAAACGAGTCCAATGGTGCCTTCGGATTTTATTGGGCCAGCCCGTAACCCTTTTAAATGGGTCGGGCCAGCCCATATTATTATTAAGCCTAATACATAAAATGAAGAATAAATGGAAGTGGTGACATCAGGTCACGTGAGGTCCAATTAAATCAAAAGAATTGTCACATGACCTTGCACTATCAATGGAATGAGCGAATGGGAGGAGGCCACGTGGCTATGCAATTCATTTATCTCTCCAATTCTATGCATAAATAATCCAATGGACGTAGTGAATGCGTTGATGTTAAGCCAAGAAAATAAAACACGTGGAGCTCTATCGACGGCTCGATCCTATTGTTTTTATCACGATCCGAGGCAACACATTTACATGCCAATGATTGGCTCCTCAAGAAGGGAATGATTGGACAAAATTTTCGTTTTTCACCCCTTGGAGGCTTTATAAGACCACTCGCTCCCCTCATTTTGAAGGGGTTAGTCTTTATTTTTTTAGTTTAGCTTTTAGGAATTTTAGCTTATTTTCAGTTTTGTAGTAGCTTATTTTAATTTTCTGCTTAATGTACTTTGTTTATTTCTCAAGCTTAGTAGTATGATGTAATAAATTCGGGTTTAAGTTTGTTGATGATCTCGTTTTGCTTATTTGTTGCTTAATCTCTCGTTTCTATTTCTTTTTCGTGCGGCTTATTCAATAAGTTGATTTTTCGTCCTTATTTTCGTGGCTTATTAGTATCAAAAGTCCTCAAAAGCTTAAATAATGACTCCTATTAGCTCTCCAAGTTAATTCGATTTATTACTAAAGGTTTTTAAGTATTTTTCGTAATAATAAGTTCAAATAAGTTCGATCTAGCTTATTGACGTGCTTAATTCGTTCTTGTTTGAATGGAAGCTCTTATTTTCTGTGATGATAAGTTTTTAAACAGCTCATTTGGTTTAATGTGATTTAATATTGTTGGATCAAACTTTTGTACGCTTATTTGCTTATTCGTTTCGTTATTTGGATCGCTATTGTGCTTATAGCTCGTTCTAAACCGTTGTTTCTGATTTTCGTGGCAAATCGATTAGTTTTGCGCTTGTCTAGTTTGGTAATTTGCTTATTTAGTCATTTAAGTCATAGATCTTGAATTCGATTTGCTAAATATAATGGTTAGGAGTTTAAGGAGCCTATCTCGTTGTTATTATGTTAGATGCTAAAATCTCGTTCGCTTATTCGATCTACTTAAGTGCTTAATTCGTTTAGATTTTAGCTTATAGCTTAAAATTTCGTTCTTGTTTAAAAGTCTTATAGCTTATTGACGTGGTAGCTTGAGCTAGTACTTATCTCATTTTTAGGAAGGTTTTTCTTGAATGTATAAATACTCGTGGCTAATTAGATTTGCTTACTTTGTAATTGAGTTTATTTTCTAAAAAAAAAATTCTAATCAGTTAGCTATTTACTCTTTGTGCGTTTGAGGCTTTAGCTTAGAAATTTCAAATTGGGCCTTGTTTGTTGTAACCACTTTTAATACTTGCTTGGTTTGTGTAAATCTCATTTGGGCTACGTCATTTTCCTGGACCTCATCTATGCCTAGTTTAATTTGTTCATTAACAGTTTGTGAATTTATGATATGTATTGGTAACTAGTTTTGTTTTGGTTTAATGCTTTTGGTACCGGTCAACTCACGAGGCGAGGAGCTTATGGGTTTACTTAGCTAGACCGACTTTAATTAGTTGTTTTAGTTAAATAAATCGGGTGATAATCGTTTAATTGCGGCTCTCCAATTCGGTTCCATTTTCTACCCTTTTTCAATACTTAGCATAGTTTTATTATTTTATTATATGTTTGCCTATTTTTTCCATGCTAGTGTAGATTTATTTTATATTTGATAAATTAAATTTCATTATGAGTAGTGAGTAGATTTACTAGTGCGTGTTAAGTGATTAGTGATTTGGAATTTAGGTGCGGGTTTAAAAAGATTTTAAAAAAAATAAAGAAAAAATAAAAAATAAATAAATAAAAATATTTAGTCATAAGTATTGTCTTTTCGATTTACATTCCGTCATTTAATTTTAATGCAATTTAATTTCTTGTCATTAATTTTTAAGCATTTCGTTTTACTTGTCATTTTAATTCGTTAAACCTAAGCCCGCACTTAATGAACATTTCACGTCACTTAGCAAGCATTATTTTAGTTTAATTTTCTTAGATCAATTTTAGTATAATCTCGTAGTTTTAAATCTTAGAATTAACATTAGTTTAATTTTTAGTTTAAAATAGTAGGTTTAGAAAACCAAATCCAAAACTTTTATGACAATCAAGCTCGAATTACAACTTGAACGTAGATTTCCATTCACCTCTCGTTGGGGAAACGACCCGAAAGGTTTTTGATAATTGCTTTGGTTAAAAGTGAATTTCTAGAACCCGACGAAAAATACTTACTATACTATTATTGGCCTATCCTTTATATTATATATTATATGTATTGATTTGGACGGATCAATTCCCATGAATAAGTCGTGACCTAAAAAAAGCTTGACCAAAACTTTGAATCACTAAGCGGAATACTTTTTGAAACCAAAATAATGGATAAACTACAAACGCTTCTTAAGCTTTGAAATGGGCTTTATAAAAAGAAACTGTTTTACCACTTAGCAAAAAGTAACAATTTACTTGAAAAAATATAAGCCCAACAACAACCAATATCACACCAATAAATAATTTACGAAATTGTTTAAAAGCCCAAAATGAGAAAGTAATTTACGAAAGAAAAAAATAGAAGAAAAAATAAGCTGTGAGAATAAGCCCTAATAAGCTAGACGAAATAAGCTTAAACAACCACAATAAAATCACGAACCCACCCCGTGGCGATTGATACCAAATGTTATCCCATAAACTTAACCCATATCACACCAATAAGCCATACCAATAAGCAATAAGCTAAAAAAGTAGAGAGAGAAAGATTAGATTAGAGAGAGAAGTGGAGGATTACATAATGAAAGCAAATGCAACCAACACCCTCTTCATGTGTGGAGAGGGTCCTGTTTATACCCCTAGCCAACATGTAGGCGTATGGGCTTTTACTAATGGGCTGGGCTTGGCTTATCTTGGGCTTTGAGCCTGAAAAGACAATATAGATTATAATCCAAGCCCTTTTAAGCCGACTCGTTATAACAAGACTACTTTTACGGACTATAAGTCCTCGATACATTCTTGTTTGAATTATATAAAATTAAGGCTAACATGGTTAGTATATGTTTATGAGAAGTATTATGTGACCCAAGTATAAGAGGAAAGAACCTGAGGGACCTAAGTTGCCAAAATCCCAAACTAGTACTAGAACCTCCAGGTTTTAGTACTAGAACCTCAAGGCTTTAGCCTATAGGTACCAAAGTTGCCAAATGACCAAAGTATGCAGGGACCAAAGTTACCAATAACCAACGTAGTTAGTACTAAAATACTCAAGGTTTAGCCTAGCAGGGTACCAAGTTGCCAAATGACCAAGTTGTACAGACCCTAGGTTTTTTAGCAGAGGGACCATTCTTGCTGAACATGGCAAACTTGTGCCAGGGGGGAAATTTTTTTTTTGTTAATGAGATAATATCTCATATCTTCCATAAGTTTCTAGAGTTGTTTGGTGTTCTGTGTGTGTCGAGTCAAGAAAGAAAGGAGGGAAAAACAATGATTATCTAATTGATAATTGAAGGTGAATAGAGATCCCAAATCAAGAAATAAGCTTATACTAATGATCTTACACAAGTAAGTAACCTCCTATTGAGTTGAATTGGTAATTTATGAGTTAGGGTTTATGTACCTAATTTGGGGGTTTTGGATAAAGAGTGTTTTAAAGTAAAGTGATAAGGTTATAATAATTATAGGTAAAGTTACATTGATAAAAGTTAGTAATTTTGGGGTTCTAATCATATGATCAAGATATACTCATATGATGATTAAAGGTGTTGAAAGATAAGCTAATGGTTGCATAAACCATTATTATAGTGCTCCAATTATGTGTTGAAGGTGTTTATGGTTTATGATGATTTTGGCTTAGGAAGCAAGCGAGGATGATGATGATGTTCTTGATAAACTTAGCTTGGATTCAAGGTATGTAAACCTGTTATAATGTGAAATTATATTGATTTTACCATATATGTGTTATGTGGTTAATGTAAGGAAAGTTAGGATGCCTTGGTTAGAATGCTTGAACTTTTACATACTTTACAAGAAAACTAATCTATGACCCGATTTGAGATGGATCAACATAACATGGAGCTTATTGAGCTCTATTGGGGGTAATAAATTACTTCTTCCCCAATTCTTCATAAGATGAATACTATAATGAATCCTAATCGTCCTAAAGCTGTATTTACAAGGATAAAGACTTAGCAACCATGTACTCAATAATTAACTTAGGTTAAAACACAATAATGTACATACAAGGTAGGCTAAGGCGATTTTGGTGTAGCGATTAGTTTAAGGGTAACAATGCTCTTCATTAATAGTCCGGCTTAACCAGAAAATTACGAGAACCGTGAAAAAGGATAGACTCGGAGGGTTGTACTAGGGGTATCCTGCACTAAAGGTGAGTGCATGGAAAGGGTGTGGGATAGTTATATGATCGGTGTGACCATAATAACAATTACAGGTATAAAACATGGGTTAATCCTAGTGTCTCTTATCTATCAAATCCTAATACTTACTATGCGGTCTTGGGATGCATTACAAAAACAAGTTCTAGAATTTAATAAACTATCGGTACATTCATATAATTTAATACCGATACCAATGTTCCAGAAAATGTGACAAAGATCATACGTACACATCCGTAATGACGGAATAGACACATATGTCTACATTTGAACCTTAACTCGAACAAGCTAAAGGTATAAACTATCTTGGGTATCAATAATGGATACCCGAATTCCTATAGATCTAAAGGCGAACCTCACATTTTTGGGGTGGAATTCTGAGGGTTTTTGTGCTAGTCATATAAATTCCTATGTGACAAATGAGATTTTAGCAGGTTAGTTAAAGCCTGTATGATTCAGTTTATGTGTATCATTATGTGTTTTATATGTTTTATATGTGTATGAGATGGAAGTACATGAGTGATGAATCATAGTACTTGTGGAAATGAAATCATTTGAAGGCTTTGCGTAGTTTCAAATGTCGTGTACGTAATATTCTGTGTACGTACTATGTATATGTAATTCATATTATATATATATATATGTTTAGTATTTTTATAGATTTTAGAGTACTTTATATTTTTAAAAATAGTTAGAATCGAAGGTTAGTTTGAAAACTAGTTAGAAAGTTCAAGGTTTAGCAAAATAATTAAAGGTTTTTACTTAGAATTAAAGTAAATGTATAATAAATAAATAAAAGAAAAAAAATATAATTAAAAGGGTGGTTGTGTGGATCGGCCGAACAAGGGAAGAAAAAAAAGGGAAAGAATCCCAATTTGATTACAACTTGTTTTTGGTAATTATCTTTTCCTAAGCCTATAAATACAAATCATAACTTAATCAAAAATCACTTTTTTCTCCTCTCCTCTCTCCTTGGCCGGTCGAACAACACAAAGAACAAAGGGAAACCCAAAATTTTTTAGGGTTTTGATTTTCAAGAGTTAAGGTAATGTTTTCTAAATCCTTTTTCAATTCAATTGATTTTATTTAACGTAACAATCATTAAGGATGGATTAGGTTATTGTAAATAATCTGTAATTAAGAGGTTTTGATCATCAAAAATCATTTTAGGGTTAATAATTAGGGTTTTGGGTAAGTTAATTAGGGTTAATTATGCTAAATTCGGAATAGAAATCTGGGCAGAATTTTAGGTCATCTTGCGAGAGCCATATCTCGGTCATACGGATAGCTTTTATTGATTTTCTTGAGCCTAAAATTAACTACAGAGAGTCTAATTTCCAACCCAAGTGGTTTCATGAATTAAAAGTGAGTGGAAGTTAGTCAAATTAATCAAACAAGATTCATTTTCAAAACTGAGTTTTTGAGGCAAATTCTGAGTTGTGTTTGTGAGGTCAAAAACCATATCAAAACGTCTTTTTAATTGATGTACTTGCTACTGTAGCAATTTCATGATGTTTATGATTTTCTAGAATTTTTGTAGAATTTTCCAAAGTGGTTAAATGGGTCTGATCAAGCTAAACTTTTTAAAGGTCGAATCAGGTCAAATTCTGGACACTTTGTGATGTTGAATTTTTATAAAATAGTTAGACTCATTATTATTTTTATCCAAAAATCATAGAAGTTCACAACTCATTTGGGAGATATGAGATGTAAGGAGAAGAACCAATTAGGTGTTTAAGTATTTTATTTAGAGTTATCTTGTGACTAAAAAACTGAGTAAAAAGCAGAAAGTTAAAAAGTAAAGTTTGTGAGGTAACTTGAGGTTAGCAAGTATGAGGAGTATATAGAAGAGTTGAATCAAGATAGAATATAGAGTATCCATCGTTGTGATTGTTACATCGACTTAGGTGTGTGACCTAATCGATGGTAACATATGTGTATATTGTTTTGTTTAGATTCTTTGCAAGATTAAGTGAAGGAATTGGAATTTTCTTTGCATCAGGTGAGTTTTACAGTCCTATTTTTTACTTATATTTTGGGATGGAAATGATGCAAAACTAATTTTGAATTATGAACCGTGATATGTGTTTTTAAGTGTCGAACTATATGATTGCTATGTGCTATTGCCATGTGATATGAATTATGGTAAGGCATGTGTATGTAAGGATGACATGACCTTGTGTAAGACCCGAACGGACTTAGCTACTCAAGCGGGTTAGTCTTGCGCGAAGATATTGTGGGACGGAGGGGTACGATCCACCCCAGATATATGTGAATTTATTTTGTGATAGAATAGCCAAGCATATATGTTCGTAAATGTTGTTTTTGTTGATCGCGGTGTTATAAGTGAGTCTTAAACCTGTAACCCTCATCAACAATTATGTTGACGTTTTTAGCATCATTTTCAGGTGAGCAAAACGTATGAAGAGTTAGGAAGAGGAGTTAGATGGACCATAGGCTTGCATGCTGAGTCTATGATTTATCTATTTTAGTTGTCATTTGAACTTGTCATGATTTGTTCTTCATGTATTATATGTTGGATTTTTGTTTTGGGCGTTGTCATAACACGCTTTGGATCTTGAAGTTTATTAAATGTCATTTTTAGTTTTCTTTATTTTGACGCCTTGTGTTGTGATGATGCCTATTGATCATGCCTTGTGATTCTGCCTTGGTGGGGTGTGACATCATATCTATGAGACGCTATTAATACTCAGTTTTCATCGGTGTGTGTCATAAAAAAAATTAAATTTGGGTCAAAATTACATTTTTATGCTATGTTTTGATATATTACCCATTATTTTAAGGAACAAAGCAAATGGCAAATGAAGGAATAGTTTCTAAGGTTTATTTCCCCCTACACTTAAGTTGAACATTGTCCCTAATGTTCTATAAAAGTACCCATAAAAACAAATAAAGAGAAAAGAAAACAAGTCAAAGAAACCAGTACTCCCCTGGTTTGCTCAATAATGGAGAAAAAACATGCGATAACTGGTTAAACCATCCTCCAAGAATCATCCAATGAAACTTCCTAAGAACTTCCAAGCTTCTTCTCGTCAAATACAACTTGTAATCAAAGACAAAGACAACTACACCAAGCATAAAATCGGCGGGATAGATAAATATACAATGAGAGTTTAGGGTTTTGACTCTATAAGAGCAGTAAAGATATGATGAGCAATGATGTAATCATAGGTTTATGCAGGTTTGCAACAAAATTACAAATTTTAAATATTGCACATTTTATTTTTCAGAAATACAAAAAAAAATCGAATTTTTACATTCTTGGAGACGCGACACCGTTGGGTGTTAATCCCGACGTCGTCTCCAGAGTCTGTGAAAAATCTTTCTTCGTTTTTAATGAGAAATTTCATGCACGCAATTTTATTAGTTAAATCTGAAGAAAGCACTGCATAAATGGAATTAATCATTACAATCATATGACTCGAAACTGACGCAAATTAATCTAAACAATTTATTTAAAATGTTTGAATCTGGTTCTTATAAATCGGATATATCCCCCTATACTTATTTTATGCAAAATACCTTTGATTGTAAATAAGACGAGGTTAAAAACAAAGCAAAGCATGATTACAAAATGATTCAAACATTATAAAACAAACAATAAAGAATTAAAACACAAGACACTCCTAAAATGTATTAATTTAAAATAATTGGGTTGCCTCCCAACAAGCGCTTGTTTTTGTTCGAGTCACGAGCCTGACTCTTCCCTTATTTAACAAATAAAGGGGTGGGTTCCCCTACACCTGAGTTCAAGTGCGGGTGATAGTAAAGGTACACACCATTGTTGTGAGAAGGGGTCACATGCTGAAAATTTGGTTGTTGAATTATGTGTTCCAAATGGTATGTTTCTTTTATCCTAACATTCTCTACTTCTTTTGGCCTAACAGGTGAATTAAGTCATCTTCCCATAAAATAAACTTTCTTAGATTCTACTTCCCACTCATTTTCTATAATCTCCATGTTTGAAAAATCAACACCTAGGGATCCACTATGTCCTAATAAACTCGGTTTAAATCAATAATGTTTCTTAGGATCATCAATGCATGGGTGATAATAGCAATACAAATCCTTAAAGTGGAAAGACGCCATGTGTGGTGAATGTGGTGTATGAATGGTTAAGTGATCAACTACCTTCATCCTAAAACTATCCGGACTATTTGGTTTGATGGGTGGTTCGGGGCCTATTTCTACTCCTAGACTTATATCTAAGGATGGACAATTAGGTAAGGCCTTTGGTTGAGGCTCCAATTCATCAAAACTAGGAATTTCTCTAGAACTAAGAGGAATGTAATGATTACAAGTATTCAAGTCTAAATCCTCTAGTGGTGTTTTGTCTAAAGGTTCTACCTTAATCGGGATTCCTATAATCTTTTCTACTTCATCCGGGTAAGTCACGGGTGGTGTGTTTTCCTCAAATGATGAGAGGACTTGCGGGTTACTTTATGGGCATGGATTATCCACATTATCCCATGTTATACACCTAGGCATCTCAACCCAAACCTTCTTATTTCCAACCAATTCATCTATTTGAGCCCTTAAAATTGCTAATTCTTCCTTGGTAATGGCTATAAAAGGTTTGTCCCACTCTTTTAGTCCTTGGGTAAAACTATCTATGGATTCCCATGCTTCTTCACCACTTAATTCCCTAAGGTTTCCATATGTAGTAAAGTCAAGGTCCATTCGGTTATAGTTGTCGACATGATAATAGAAGAATTGAGTAAGGGACCATAAATCGAGGCCATGATGAGGGACTCTTTGGATTAAGTTTTTGAAACGAGTCCACGCATCATAAAGATATTCACCTTGATGTTGTTGGAATATCAAGGTGTTATTTTGGAATAGGAAGGTTGTGTTTTGGGGTGGGTTTTAAGAGGGTGTGATGGGTGGTCTTTCATACATCATGACGGTGAACGAAAGAGTGATTTACAAAACAAAGGGCACAAAGAAAATATAGAGTACAAGAAAGCTAATATACGGAATTAAAGTCTCACTTGAAAGGATTCAAGCGAGTAGAACTAAGCTAAACTATGATCAAAACCTAACTATTCCCCTGCAGCGGCGCCAAAAACTTGATGTGCGGTTGTCTTAAGGGACTTCTACAAGAAGTTTTACAACTTCCTAGGCAGAGTACCTAACCGTTGTAGTAGTAGTATAGGCAAGACTCGAGGGTTGTTATTGTTCTCTAGGGGAATAGGTTGGGAAGGCTTGATCACGGTCTAACAGAATTCTAAGGGTTGAGAGAATACTATTTTTGTGTTTTTATGTTTATAGGAAAGCATGTAATCCTATGGTTTGAGAGGTTGGTTTGTTTAACTACTAGCTAAGCTAATATCTAATCTACTGGTGATAACTTTATGATAATTAAATGTATTTACTTAATCATGCATTACTTATCAGATTGCTTCTCCTAATCATGTTGCCTTGTCACACTTGTGATGGTATGTGTAAGTATTTCCTAGGTCATGAACGGATTACACGAACCCGCCGTCTATTTAATATTCCGTTAGGGCAACGCACAAGTAAGGTAGTATGAAGACTATTACAAGGCCCCTAAGAGTACATTAAATGCATGTGAAATATCTTAAGGGGGATAAACCATATAAGGAGGTAAGGTAGTATGAAGACTGTTACCCGATGGTATCCTTTCTACGCACTCGCGTTTCCCTAGACGTGTCTACAGTGATACATACAAAAGCTGGTTTTCTAGAACCTAACGCGCACATTCATCAACAAGAAGCAACAGTAATAGGATCTACAATCTGACTTTCATGCAATCATAAGTAAATACAAATGAGGGTTTAGCCTCGCATGTTATAAAAAAAGCAAGAAGATAAATAAATCACACAACACATAGACATATTGAGTGATTAAAGATAAATAACCTTACTTGAATTAAAACATGGATCCAAGGTAGTACAATAGGGTTTTGAGGCCCTCAAAATGACCTATGAAGCAGCTAAAATGACTAGGGTTCGTCTCCCTAAGGTTATACAATATTATCCCAAAGTTACACACTAAAAACCCTAAAATCGGTTTTGTATATATAGAGAGATATCTCGACGACGGCGTCGCTTCATGGTCCTGACGCCATCGCAACGTGTATGATTCTAGATCCTTTTTAAGTTGGCTACATCCTGACGCCGTCTCCAAATTCCAGACGCCGTCACTAGATTGATCACGACGGCCTCGCTTTATGCCTGCGACGCTGTCTCTACGCTCTGTAAGCAATACTTCTTCGTGAATTTGGTGTAGGTCTGTAATCTTGTCTATTTCTTCTCCAAATGAGCCCCAAGTCACGTGTATTTCCTCCAAATGCCATCCAAGTGCTAAAAACCTGAAAACAAACGATTAAGCATATAATCTGGGCATATTTGCATAATTTAAGGAGTTAAATGACCTCAAAATAGTGTATAAAATGACACCTCATCAAGGGGCTAGCACCCCTTTATGTACCTTATATCCTCCGTCACTGCAATGTTCAATATAACCTCTATCATTTTGAAATGTTTCTCAAACTTACTCAACCGGGAGCATCATCATTACATCTTCATCAATACATAAGGCTAACAACCACACATCTAAATCTGTGCAAGGTCTCCACACTAGTATAACCTAACTTTAAAGTCATATAACGAACTAAAAACTCATCTATATACGCAAAACCAAAAATCATTTGCTTAAATTACATTTCATTTATTCTCCCAATGTACTTTCTAAAGCTACCACCATGGTTTTTATACGCATGTTATGTTAAACAAGTTAGGTTGGCCATTTAAAACATAAAACAAAGATTTACTGGCTAACACTAAAATAAAACAACTTAATAAGATTATAATCACATGGATATAAACACCCCAGAATTTCTAAAAATTACCATAGATGTCCCCGACATGTGCGTGTATCTTATCCGTAGGTTTAAAACCTAATTCTTTTCAACTCTGACACATGGTAAGTGTCACACCCCGACAATGGTGAAAATTCGGGAATGCAGCATGATGATCAATCATAACACAAGATACAAAATAGAGAAAACTACATTGCAAAAACTCCAAGTGCTATGAAGACCATCAACCTTGAACAAACTCAAGTGATGTCCCAAATCGCAACTAAAATCCAAAATCTCTTACAATTATTCCAATGCCCTCGCAGGGGACCATAATCCAAACTTAACCAAAACATCCAAAAGCTAAAATCAAACAATAAACAAGCAAGACTTCAAACGAAATTCCACACGAGACACTTCTAAGTCTGCTATCAAAATCACCAAACTATTCTTCTTTCACTTCACCTGAAAATGATACTCGAAAACGTCAACAATAATGTTGGTGAGCTCGTAGGTTTGACCTTAAATCGAAAAGTTGTGCCAATATTTCAACAGTGGACAATAGTGTTATATGAAAGTAAATATATGCAAACAACCTTAGCATCACCGCTAATCAATAACCATTTGTCACTTATGCATCTAAAGGGCCTACCAGATGAAGCACTAAAATTAGGGCAGGACCACACACAAACCTGGGTTGACGTACCGATCCGCTCCAATAATCACACACATACTGGGTAGGCGTACCCATCCGCTCCAATAAATCATACAACACATAATATTCACATAGCAGTCATAAGCACATAACTTGTCCCAAAAACAAAACCACATTTCGCACAGATTAATTCGAAACATTTCAAAACACATTTGAGTATCATTTTGCCCCAACAAAAAAACCAGTAAAAAGTGGGGCTACGAGAACTCACCTCAAGCAAGTCTTTATCTACCCAATCTCAATCACACAAGCAAATGCAACGACGCTCGCACACGACCTAGTCCAGTTAATATCCCAATTTAATCATCCAATTCCAAAACAATCTTCATGTTTGATGCATAGAGTTTAGACGCGTTGTAAAATTACCCGAAACAGTTTTTAGTGGTGTGATAGTTGACGACTTATCTCCACAATCATATCAATCTCATTCCCCGATAATACATACTTATACTATTTATAGAAAGTAGATAAGTAATATAAATAAATATTTATAATTAATAATTATAAATAT
>BQNB010116952.1:4954-21263 GCA_026074375.1 Tanacetum coccineum
TGCTTTTTTTGGTGTAATATATTTTACCAGGGTATGAATTCATTTTTGCCCAAAAAAAAAAATTAATAAAAAGTGTCATTTAATCTTCAACTTAGTTTTCGTAAATGCTTACTTCATAGCATTGCGTGAGGACACGGCAATACCTTAGTATGGGGGATTTTGGTATGTGCTTAATTACACATACCTTTTACCTTTAAAAACGAGCTAAAATAACCAAAAACGGACTTAAAATGCCAAATATATGCTTGTTTTGCTAATTGTATTGTGCAGGAACGGATAACTAAGAAAAGGACGAAAAACAAAGCCAAAACGACAAAACCGGACTCGGAATGGAAAAGACTGTGAAAGACAAAGCCAAATCGAAGCCGAAAAGTCAATCAAGTCAAAAAGTCAACAGAAAAGTCAACTGGTCAAAGCCAAAGTCAACCCAAGTCAACCCCGAAGCCAAAAAGTCAACACATCAAGAAATATAAGTTTAAGGGTTGAAATTGCCAAAACCTTAAACTAATATTTATAAGAGGAAAAGGGAGAAAAGAAGAGAGGGGCCAAACTGCCATTATTGCAAAGTTGAACTCCAAGGGCCTTTTCTGTCAAGTCCTAAACCTATTAACCACCAAGGACGTGTACTGCAATTGTGTATATAACCCTTGGGGACTGAAATTGCCAAGTCCCCAAAAGGTTATAAACACAAGGACCATGTATGCAATGAAACCTATAACCATGAGGGACTAACCTTGCCAAATGGGTAAAATAACACCCTGTCACCCCTAACCCTCTATAACCCTTTTTCCCGCCCAAGCACAAAACCCCATTTTCACTGTTCATCTCGTACACCTTTTTCCCTGCAACTCCTAATACACAAAGAACAATCCCCACTCCCTAGAACCCTCATCCCATTTGGCAATCCCACAATTCCCCAAGCCTCATCCAACGGCTGTGATGTTTAATTTTTGAAGAATTAAGGGTCGAGATTGAGTTTGGTTTTCCTCTCACCAAACTAACACAACAAACAAGCTTCCCAGCTTATAAAAGAAGAAGAAGGTTTAGAAGAAAGGGAGTAGTTAGTAGTTAGTTTTTAATTTTCAGTTTTGTATTTTCATTATTAAGCATTTTCTTTCAAATTTTTAGCAATACGTTTTCAGCACTTGTACTCTTGTTCTTTCAGCTTGTACTTCACTCAGTTTAGTAATAACATTCATTTTCAAAGTTTACTTGTACTTTGATTTCAATTTTAAGTCAAATTTACTCAATAAGCTCTTAATAAGCTCATTTGAGCTTATTACTGTTCACAAGCTCAAATTAAGTCAAATTTTGTTTTTAAGCAAGTCATTTACTCAATCTAATCCATTTACATCCAAATCATGATCACTTGAGGTGTTTTGAGTTCAATTTGAAGCTACAAAGAGTAATAAGCTGTTTTAGCTTATTGAGCTTTAATAATCAAGGTTTAGAGGCAAGGTGCCATTTAGGATCACCTAGACTCTACTCTTGGATGTCTAGGTGAAGAAGATTCTACAAACTCAGGTTTACTTTCTACATTTCAATTTAGCAAATTTATAGCTTATTTCAAACTGCTTATTTCTTTTAAATCCTAATGATTCAAACCTGTTCATTTAGTGTAATTAGCTTATAGATTTAATAGATTTAAGTTTCCTTAGTGTAAAATCAAGTTAGTTTTTACCTTTTTCAAAACTGTCATTGTTAGTAGTATAAGCCTAGTAGAGTAAGTAGCTTATTTTTCTTAATAAGCTATAGATTTTATAGCTCACATAGCTTTATTAGGTTATTCTAAGTAAAAGTGGATAAAAGGCTAAAGCAGTTTTAGTTTTTAAATAGATTTTAAGTTCTCTCTAGTTTAGACAGTCATTATAAAGGAGTGTTTGGTTTAAGCTTTCTTTGACTCCAAAAGTCAACTTAACCTTGTTAAAACTCTTTGCTTAGTTGAGTTAAGTCATTTTACCAGGTTTAGAACAGGTTTTAAAAATTAGTAAGAAGAATTCAAGATTTTTGAGTTAAGTGTAAAACTTTTGAATTTTGCACCAGGATAGTTTTTGAGATCAACATTATTAGTGATAGAAGATCAAGCAAGTTAGAGCACAAACATAGTTAATACAGGACTACATACATGGATTGAGTTAGTGTAAGAGTTTTTTTTTAGGTGACAACTAAGCCTGCACTTTTTGTTCCTTGCAAACTGCATCAGCAACAACAGGATAAAGCTGTTGTTGCTAGTAAAATTTCTAGTATCATTTTAGCCTTAGTGATTTATGAGTGTATAAGTTGATTTTGAGCTTTTCCATATTCACATGTAGCTAAATAAAAATAAGCACTTAAGTTTCTGTATCAGCTCCTACAGCTTATTTTTCCTGTCAAAAAGTAGTATAGTAGTACTTTTGATTCCTAGCTTAATTTTCTCATTTTGAATTTTCACTTTTAGTTAGAATTTTACAAAATCTTTTATCTAGGTTAATTCAAAGTTAAAAGCTTAGCTTATTTTCAAAATTTAAGCTGTTAAGGTGCACTAATAAGTTTTTTAGCTTTTTAGCAAAATCTTATTTCAGTTTAATCAAAAACTTGCACTATTTCAGTTTAATTTTCTTGTAATCTTTGTTAAAACTTAGCTTATTTTTCTATAGATATCTTTAGTGCACATCTTAATCTACAATTAGTTTCTTTTAGTTTCAAATTTCATCTATAAATAAGCTTGGAATAAGCCGAAATCCAAATAGCTCTTAAACACCTTTGTTTCTGTAACAGGAACAAGATGCTTATTTTCCAGCTTATATAGTTGTTAAAAGTTCAAGTTGCTTTTATTAAAGTTGTTTAGAATAAGCTAGTTAACAAGTTTGTAGTTTTGAGTTTTTGCTGAAAATCATTTTCCAATAAGCCAAAAATAAGCTAGAAGCGTAGGGTCTGTTTTGTAATTTTCCCAAAGTATAAGGGCACCCGTTTACATTGTAGTGTAAATTGTTACTAGTTTCTCCGCCTACCCTTTACTTTCCTTATTAGCATTTCCTACCCTGTCTTTTAGAATAAATAAAATAGTTTTAAAATTTTTAGAAATTAGTTTTTATTAAATTAGGGTTTATAGTTTTAATAAATCAAATTAGAGTACAATTAGTTGGTAAAATTTAGGGCTTTTTGATCCATTTGATTTCTGCACCTTTTTAGTGTTTAAAAACCATTTTTCCATATTTTTTTCAGTTAATTTTGTATTTTCTAGGAATTAAAATAGGTTTTAGTTAATATCTTTTTCTTAGATAAATCATAATAAATAGAAAAATAGTTGAAAATTTTAAAATTCTTTTTGCATTAATTTTCTTTTTAAATCTAGTATTTTTGAAAAATAAAAACAAAATTTTAGTGATAATTTTTAGAAAAAGTTTATTTTTGATTAATTCATTAATCTTTAGAAATTCATAAAAAATGGCTTCAACATCATTATTAAGAATCAACTATCAAGCTCCTTGAGTGTTAACTTCCTTACTGCTGTTACAAATGTATTTACACGTCCAATTCTAGCTTTATTAAAAGTTTGCACTTCTGATAGCAAACAAAAACCCGACTTTTATTTTAGCAACGATGAAAACATTAATAGAGCAATTTGCTAACAGCTTATTAACCTTCTTTATTATAGCAACAATGGAAATATAAATAGAGTGCTTTGGTAAGAGCTTATTAAATCTGTTTCTCAAGATAATAATTTTTGACTCCGTAGTAAACTTTGGCTGCTACCTTGCCCCGCCCTCATGAGATTGGGTATTGTTGTTGTTGTTATAAACTTTGGCTCTTAAATATTTATTTGCAAATTGATTAAATGGAAACGAAAATTCATTTTACTTACCCTGACTAATTCATAAATCCCACCCCAAGTTGCACCATATGTACCTGAACCTGGATAGATCCCTCTTTTGGCACCAACTATGGAGGTCATAAACACGATAGATCCTCCTGTTTTGTTATCCATCATTCTCTTTGCAACAGCTTTCAGCAAATACCAAAGAGCTATAAAGTTTACTCCATCATCCCACGCCTAATCAACACTCCCCAGACTACTTATCGATTGAATTACTAAAACCAATGTGTCACGAACCCTCTTCAGATTGCATATCTGCTCCTATATGAATATATGTTGTCCTAACAAACACTTTCACTCGATTACAATACTAAAGCTTAAGATAACTTCATTCCATAACAATGTCATCAGTTCCTAATCTATAAAAAAATCAACTTTTTTTTCAAGTTTACCCTTACGTCATCAATATTCCTCGGATTAGAATCCTCTAAAGTTGAGTCAAACATGATACATCATGTTCACCAATCACAAATAAGTTAATTGCATAAAACTTTTTCTTTTAATAAAAATCATGGGCCCACTTATTTATTTTCACTCACAATAAACTTAACATGATCAATCATGTTTGACCATAACTTTAGAGGATCTTTTTCCATATTCCTCCTTTCAGCTCATCTTGTGGTGTTGGAAATGTTTTATGTGTTCTTTCATAATAACAAAGAATTAAATGCATAAAACTTGGTACTAAATGTTACAAAGTACTCACAAAAAGTTATCCAATTTGTATAAGTTCATGCCATACCGTTGTATCATAGTGCTTACTATTATTCCCGGTTAGTCAGGGGTGGGCATGGTGTGTGGTTACTCATCTTGGTTTCAAAATTTTAAGCATTTAATCTATAAAACAAAAGGATTTCTTTAGGAAACCTTTTTCCAATGCAAGAATCTTACACGTGAAACCAAGAAACTTCTAAATGGCCGTGATAGAAGACTGATGGTTTCAAGCCATGCAAGATGAAATTCACGAATTTGATCGACTTGAAGTATGGGAATTAGTACCTCGCCCAATCTATGTTTCTAGTTTTCGCTCTCAAGTGGATCTACAAAAGTGAAGCTTGATGAATATGGCGATGTACTGAAAAAAAGCTCGGTTTTAGTTCAAAGGGATATCGTCAGGGGGAAGGTATTGTTTTTGAAGAATCGTTTGCTCCAGTTGCTCGGATAGAGGCCATCAGAATAATCATTGCCTAATGCTGCAACCCAAGAATATGATCATCTACCTGATGGATGTCAAACTGCTTTTCTTATTGGTGATCTTCAAGGAAGAAGTCTTTGTCAGTACAGCTGAAGGGATTTGAAGACCAGGATAATACCTACTACGTTTATCGTTCTGAAGAAGGCTCTTTATTAGGCTAAAGCAGGCAACAAGGGCGTGGTATGGGAACACTATCAAAGTTCCTTATTGGCCAACAATTCTTCAAAGGGTGCCGTGGATCAACGTTATACACGCAAATCAGGCAAACAAACATATTCTACTTGTTCAAATATACGTAGATGACATCATTTTTGCCTCAACAGATCATAATGCGTGTCACATATTTTCCAAAGAAATGAGCTCCAAATTTCAGATGTCAATGATGGGACAAATGTCGTTTTTCTTAGGACTACAAGTTTCTCAAAGTCCCAGAGGCATCTTTATTAACCATCAAAATATGCTCTCGAAACCTTAAATGAAATATACTCTAAATCGGAGTTTGGTCAACTTGGAAATCCCATGAGATCCTGTCCAGTTTTCAACTCGATCCACCATTGGTGTATCGCTGGGTCAGTGAGGTCCATCCCATATTTCTTAAGATTCCTCTGTACTGGGATAACAAAAGTGCCATTGCTTTAAGCTGCCAAACAATGTCCAGCAACACGATCTATGCACATCGACATACGACACCCTTTCATTTCTGAGAGCAAGTGGAAAATGGAGATGGTTGACTCTACTTGTGGAAACAAATTAGCAACTGGCAGATATCAATCACAAATGCTTTACCAAGAGAGCGTTTCGAATTTCTACTCCCACGACTTGGGATGAAGAGTTTAACCCCTGAAACCCTCAAACGCCTTCAAGAAGGAGAGGATGAGTAAATGAAGTGTCCTCTTGTATCCTTTGTACATAAGTACATAAAAATAGACTTGGTAAATATTTTAAGTCATTTGGAATTACAAAATGGTTTGCAATTACTCAAATTGCAACCCGGTTCTCATGAAGGAAAGATTGTCGTCTGAAAGACAACTGTTCCTAACAACGGGTAATTAATTTTACTCGGGCATGGATTACTTTATATCCATGCAATTTGGGATTAATGTACGTTTCAGTGCATTTTTCTTAATTCGGAAGAGAAGTCTTCCTGTTTGATAACCAAATAATTTTCTTAATTGATTCTTTCAAATTAATTGTGTTAACCACGGTGGTAAAAGTGTTGCTTTGAAATCTATCTGGACAATTTGACACTCAATCAATGGACTACAGCTCTTTCTAATAGAAAACGGGTCATCGATTAAGGGGAGAGTGTTGTTTAAATTTAATGTCTGGGTGCCGATTGGAAAGTGTAACCCGGTCTTGGAGAGGCAAAAGAAGCTAAGGAACCAAATCTTCAGTGCTCTCACTGCATCAGCTGATGTTCCTTCTAGCTAACAGAACAACTGATATAACATCACACTTCCACCACACCACCTCTACTACAAAAACTTCAGGTCTTCGAGATATTTGGGGGAAAGTTAAAGATCAGAAATCTCGAATGCATTCATTAGTGGTAGATCTCAGAGATATTGGCTACCAACTTAATCAAGAGAAGTGAATATGATTAAGATCAATATCATTCGGTATTGCAAACATACATCTTGTACATTCTAAGTTGTATGGAATTTGATGTTATGTGTCAGTGTATGAATCTTTCATGAGTTTTTCATTAAACTTAAAAAACTAGGTTGTTGAGTTTAACGAAAAAAATCTTTCAAATTAGCTTATTGACACTAACAATACCTTCAACGATTGCAGGGGGAGCATTAATATGTCCATATAAAGCTTTTAACTAAAATATGATCATACATCTAAGGTCTCAAGGTGTATTCTCCACCCCCATGTGCTAAACATTTTCGAATACCGATGCACATGTTGAGGGTGAGCTTTTCTGAAATGCAAAAACAATCGGGTATAAAAACTTTGATCGTTATTCATAAGTCCCTGATTGACGTTGTTCATAGGTGATTTTATGCAAGGTGAACTGTACCAAAAGACTGGACTATGTATTTACTTTTATTCGAAGTTATAAGGTTGGTAGTTAGGTATTTGTTCCTATGACCTGCCAGAACCGGAGGGATCTACCCAATCCGGCTTTCCACCTTGTTCTATGTTATCATTTATGACTTTATGCCTTTATTATGCTTTGATATGACACCATGATTATGACTTTTTGGCCTACTCTCCGGAGCGGGTTTGGGTCGTTACACATGAAGTCTCGGTAAGCACTAAAGGGGTTGAGGAATGAAAAAGAATTGTACAGATAAAGGGTGTAAAGAAAGAAGCCCTCCATACACTTAAGGCAGAAACCGGGTCAATACATATGCTGTCAGAATCACAAGTTGATTGCTGGCATTGGAAAAAACATCATGGACCCAGTAATGTAATGCACAACCCTTCCCAGCCATTCGAGTTTCTCTTGAAAGAAACTTGTCTCATTTGTCACAGAGACTAAACAAGCAATCTACTGTCTCACTCACTCCGAGTAAGTAGGTATTGAAAAGGTGGAAGTCAGCTCCAGCCTCCGATCACTAATATCAAAGCGCACTTTCGAGTCTAGAGCCAAGAGATCATCAATTAATCTAGTTAGGACACAATTCCAATTATCTTGTCTTTCACACACTGTGGAAACAAGGTTATCTTAAGAGTCCTACGCATTATCCTTGTGATATTTCCAGAACATCCGAGTGATACAAAGGTATTCACTATGAAGATGGAAATCCTGCTAGAGCCTACATCAAACAAGCTCTAGGTAGGTGACTTGTGCGATTCTACAAGAATCAAACTTGTGTCAACTGGAAAGAAACGATGGTGCGATTCTACGTGAATCAAACTTGTTCCAGCATAAGAATTGACGGTTATTGAACATTTGACAACCAATCAAAACTATCGAAGTGTTACAAAATATTTTCATAATTAACACTTAGACTGATTTTTCAAATCAATTTTCTCTTTATTGCTAACTGTTTCATTACAGGATCATTTAAAGATGGAGATGGAGATGGAGATACCCAGTTCCAGTAATGTCAAGTTAATAACCGAATGCTCAGACACGACCTACACTTGTTATGAAGTTATGAAAGATCTCATAAAGGTGTCAAAGCTTCCGCAAACTCTGATATCATATTCTTCTTCACAAGTGCACAAGATGGCAATAAATTACTAGATGATGAGAGATTAAGTTTGGCTGATGATCTCAAGAAAGCTCATGATCAAAATCAAAACAAGTCAAAGTGAACAAGCTCAATTGTTATCTAAAGATCACTACAACAAAGTACTAGATGTAACATGAAGAATCAAAAGACTGCAAGCTGTAAGAGCTTAAGTCTAGTGTTTTCAAGGGTGACCTCCCTTAGGGGGAGATTGTTAGATATGAGTAAAAGACTCGGTCACCCCGTATATTTATTGTTTATAATAGTTTGTAGTTTAATAGTTAATCGTATTCCTTTCGGTTTTAAGCCGGGTACTAATACCCGGTATTTTGTAAAAACTATATAAGCCTCTTCCAACTTTGGAAGAGGCAAGCTAGTCATTTTCACTTTTCTTATTAAACACATTTTCTCTCTCTAGAAAATCTCTCTCATGTGTTTCTCTCTCTAGAAACTAGCCCAATCACAAGAATCATCACCCGTGTTATGAATTAAACGATCCTACAATTCTCTATTCTTAGTTCTGTGATGTTAATGAAACAAGCCAATTCATTGATTGATTCCAGATTTTTCCACCTGTAAATATATACAGATTCAAGCATCAGTGGCATGCTTGTGTTGAGAAGCACCTCCTTTTCCAAAAGTTGTTCATAATTATCAATTTTCAGTGACTTGAGCTTGTGCCCTTCTCTTGTTGGGAAGGAGATAGATGCAATCGAATCACACCAAACGATAGTCAATACTTCAATGCTGTTTGGAAAATTTCAACATTCCAAATTATTACATTCATGTAAATCCAAAACCCTAAAAGATGTTAGTTGGTTGCATCCATCCTCCTCCTCCTCTTTCTCTCCCAAACTCACCAATTTTGAACAATTCCATACGTACAACTTCTTTAAATTCACAAGAACCTTACTTGCCTCTGCTTCTGATTCCCACAAGTATCTTATTTCATTACACTCGAAGATACTTAAATTTTCAACTGACCCAAGGTAGTTCATAACACCTCTTCACACCTCATCACTAACTCCTGACATACTCTGAATACTTAACTCGGTGACTGATGAAGCTACATGAATTAGACTTGTTAATACACCATCACCACAAACGCTGACACCTAAAACCCTAAGCGAAGGTAGTGCTTCAAGTGAGACTTCAGCCAAATTAGGACAATTTACTATATACAGCTCTTTAAGGCATGGAAACATTACTTCACCTACCACACCACTCTTGGTTGACCAAACCTCCCACCCCCTAATATTTCTAATTATCAGACTTTCAAGCTTAGGAAATGCAATACCTCTCCTAAGAAACTCTGGCCCTACGTCTTTTACCTCATTTAGCTCTTAAATCTCTAGCTTCTTAAGTGATGGTAGTTCCTTAAGTGGTGGTAGATTCATATAATTTCCACAATTTGCAATCCTTACAGAAGACAATCAAAGAAATGAGGGATCTCCGATCCAGTTTGGAAACAAATTACCTCCATATGACTCGATTACAAGATCTTTCAAGTTATCACTATACGGCTTGAGCGCACCAAGGACTTCCTTTTTAAGTTTTTCATTTCGAGAATCATCAAAGACATTACTCCATCCCATGTGTAACTTACCAACCCTCTTTTGTGATAAGTTCACTTCCTGTATATCCCTTGCACTTTGTGCAACTCTTTGATATTAATATCCGCTTGGAGATTCTTTAAGTTCCTAAGCCCAGATATAAAAAGGTCGTTGTTTTCAACAACAACTACTTTGTTGGAAAGAGTTTGTAGGCTTTTAATCTCACCAATCCCTAGCAGCATCATATTCCAAAGTAATGTATCCCGAATGTCAAAATGCCACAAATTTTTAAGCTTCAAGAAGTTGTCGGGCAACGTAGTCAAGTTATCACATCCGGAAACAATCAATGTCTATAAATTATAAAGGTTGCAGACATTTTCTGGCAAATGTGAGATGCCAGTTTGAGATAAGTTACGATACTGTAAGTGCCTCATATTGCCGACACACTCTGGTACCTCATCTATTTTTAATCTACTCAAACTTAAAACCCTTAACAATGGTGACTGGGGAAGTATCTTAACCAGAATCTTACTTGATAAGTACAATGTCTGCTAGCTATTTAACACATCGCGCATAGCTAAAAACGTTCTCAAACTATTAGCTCTTTCGAAGGCCTTGAACTTGTTGTAAGTCATATATTTCTCACAAACAAATGACATATGGCGGTACTTTTTGAAAGCTTCTTTCCTAACATTATTCTCCGTATCTATGTCTAACCTTGAAAAAAATTCTCCAGCAACAAATGTGTCTAAATCATTCATGAGGTCATGCATCACAAACAATGATTCGTCATCAGGTGCATGTTGAAAAAAAGACCTTGACAGCAGCTCTTGAAAATACCCCTCACCCAAGAATTCCATTATTTTATTTGTATTTGAATTGTGCAAAAACCCTTCCACCATCCACCACAAAATTAAGTCCTTCTTCTTAAACACGTAGTCCTTGGGGATCAAGCAACAATATGCAAACAATTGCTTAAGACAAGCGGAAAGATCATGGTAGCTTAGTCTAAGAGCAAGAAGTATACCACCTTCATCTTCTAACATCCATATCTCATTATCCAACAATCGCTTCCATTCTTCTTCATCGGTCCTATTTCTCAATAAACGTCCAAGTGCTTCTAGAGCCAAAGGCAAGCCATCGCATTTTTTAATAATGCCTTCACCATGTTGTCTTAGCTCTGGAAATAAATCAAAGTTATTTTCACCCAAAGAATTTTGAGCAAATAGAGACAGAGCATCGTCAGGTGACAACTTTTGTAGAATGTATGGATGATCATGGTTCAGCAGCTTTCTGACCAATTCTTTCTTTCAAGTTGTTGTGATAATTTTGCTTCCAGAACCCCCTACAAGCAATGGGCCCTTTAAAGCCTTCTAATCTTCCCACTTATCGCTCCAAACATCATCCAAAACTAGCAGAAATTGTTTCCCCATAAGTCGATCTCTAAGAGCTACTTGCAGCAGATTCAAATCTGCAAAATCCTTATGTTACCCGCCCACAGATTGATGAATAACTTTGCTTATATCTGGAGACATCAAGAGTCATTCATATTAACACTAACAAGCCCATTGCCTTGAGTTTCAAAGTGAACCATTCACTGAACTGATCATCGTATAAAAGTTTTTATGGTTTAGTCTAGAGGGTTTGTTTTTTGTCTTCCCCTCATAACCAACACTCGGAAGATGCAAAGTTTATATATTAGATGGATTCATCACTCAACAGTTTCTAACACTAATTCTGTTATTTATCACCTTCACTGTCCAGATTCAATACTCAGCATCTAACGTAGAGGGAGGTCTGGTAACAGGCATATTTTTATCTTTTACCGCCATCTAATCACACTCAAACCTAGTATCTCCTTCTCATACCATTAGTTCTGTTCTTGTAACCTGGTGAATATCATCCTAACTTGCTGCCTGCCCACACTGAGTAATTTAGTGAAGAAACTATTGATAAAAGTTGGCATAGCTATTTCATTACATTCTAAGAAGCCTTCGACTCATTGATAACCTCGTATGCATTAGCATCCATTGCAAATCATCGAGTATGTCATCTATGTCATAAGCTAAATGATGGAAGGATCATTCAACCACTTTTTGAAAGCTTTTTCTGATTTTACTTTCCTTTTGTGAAGCAACCTTTAAGGAATGACCTGGATGCTAAGGGAAAATGACCTCTCTTATTACTTCAGCTCGGAAGTTATCATTAGAGCGAGAAATTTTGTTCTCGAGTACAGATGCTAGCTTCTCAAAAACAATTGGAAGCAAAGCACAAAGAATGATGACGTATAGTACGAATAACAGGCTTATCGGGCTTAGTTCGTACTATACACATTTGGGCCCAGGCCCAACACAACAAAACATACTAGCTGCCAGCTGGCTGCGGCTCGGACGTCTCAAGACGCACGCAGATAAGATACTTCCGCAACACGTATGCGAAAGGTGATCTGTGTCCGCAACCACAGCGGACCCTTGCCCGATAAGGGTCCCACTCTGGCTACTAACAATCATAAGCGAAATACTAGGAAAACCTAGTATTGGGCTCACCTATAAAAGGGGGTCTTTGACATCCTAAAAGGTATAATTTTATGACTCATATTTACACACATATGCTCTGACATTCTCTGAGAACATGATTTCTTAATCTCACGCCGGAGCTTAATCGTGGGGTCCGTCCCCATGGTAAGGCTAACGGTTTACTTTCATTTATGTAGGAAATCATCTCATTACTTGATTTAGTACAAGATCTACCTCATCAATAGTTTATTGGCCCAACCCAATAAGCGTCACAGATCCATCTCATATCCCGTCACAATTTTTATACTAACAAGTTGGCACCATCCATGGAACCCAGTACACAACTATGTTCCTAAAAATACTCAACATGAGCACACACTTAGGCCCCTCTCCTACCGCACCCACGTCCGCCGTGCGAAACACGGTAGGAAGGGAAAAAGAAATATCGCAAGGAAATCTGAATGGACCCGTATCCGATGCAACCCTTAGGGAATATTGTGATAAGCATTACAACCAGTTGTTGCCGATCCTAGCTGAGAAAATGCACCAAGAGAAGGTACACCAAGAAAAGCTCAAGGCAGTGAAAGCCCGTCTTAACTTCGAGGAGGTCTCACAGCACTCTAAGTCAGGGACACCGAGAAGAAGAAGGGACCTCAAAAAAAGGCTCGGATCTAGATGTATCCGCAGCGTGTCCGGAAGCCCCGAACCGAGGCGCGACCGATCTGAATCACCAAGGAAGAGAGATCTGAAAAAAACAGTGTTCAAAAGGCCAGAGAAGGGTGTTTTCCACAGGCTAGGGGACAAGGAGAAGAGCATATCCGCATACTCGAATGATTCAAGGCGTCAGTCGTACCACAGCAGTCGTAGAGATACTGAAAGCTGTTACCAGAGTTCTAGCTCAAAAGGAACAGAGCCCGCTTCGAAGAAACATCATAACAAAAGAGCATCCTCACGCAGGATGCTGTCAGAAAGCGAAGGCAGTGCAGGAGGACACTGGAAGTCAAGGTTAAAAAAAACAAAGATCAAGCATTGACGATGATGATTTATCCCAACCATGGGTATGCGAGGAAACTGATCCGTTCATTCCCCGCATTTGCTATTTTGATCTCCTAAAGAGGACCCGTATGCTTGGTCACATCAAAACATATGACAAAAGTAAGGACCTGGAAGATCACTTCAAGATCTTTCAGGCGGAATCAAAGGTGGAACATTGGGCGATGCCAACATGGTGCCACGTGTTCAATTCCACACTCACTGGATCCGCTAGGGTATGGTTCGACGATCTCCCTCCAGAATCCGTAGACAACTATGATGACCTGAAAGAGGCATTTCTGGCAAATTTCATTTAGCAGAAAAAATGCATCAAAGATCTTGTAGAAATCCACCATATTAAGCAGAGAGAAGGCGAGTCTACAGAGGATTTCGTGCGTGGGTTCAAAATTGAAAGCAGGGATGTGAAAGGAGCACCAGAAATCATGAGAATCTCAGGATTCATGCATGAAATTAAAAACCTTGAACTGATCAAACGCTTGCATGACAAAATCTCAAAGTCTGTAGACGAGACGATGAGGGTAACCACATCCTTCCTCAGGGGGGAGGTGGCAGCTGGCAACCAAGAACGGAAGAAGTCACTTCTGCCATGGAAATAGCAGGAGGCCGGACATAAGCAAAATTTCAAGAAATGAGGTTTTCAAAAGCAGCAAAGGTCAAAGCAAAGACAACACAGATTCAAAATCTCCAAAAGAGATTCTGGCCTTGGAAAAAGTAAAATTTAAAGCTCCACCTCCAATGACGACCTCGGTCGAAAAAAGAAACGACAATAAATTTTGTAAGTTTCACGGAGAAGTGGGGCACAACACCAATGAATGCATGCACTTGAAGAGGCAAATAGAAGAATTGTTGAAAAATGGGAAACTATTGCATGTAATCAAAGAGCTGAAGCAAAACAGCGGGAAAGATCAGCAAAAAACAAACAAGAAAGGGGAAGCGTCTAACAAGGATAAGGACTTGGAAATCCTGATGGTACAACCATGGCAGAGGGTGGCTAGACAAAGAGTCACTCAAAGTTTCTCTCCCAACCCATAAATCTCATTTCCGCCTCTAGAAGAAGAAGAAAGAACCGAAGGACCAATGATCATTGAAGCAGAAATTGGAGGTCACCTCATACACCGCATGTACGTGGATGGCGGGTCAGCTTCAGAAATACTGTACGAACATTGCTTTAACAGACTCTGCCCGCAAATAAAAAATCAAATGGTCCCGGCCACCGCCCCCTAATAGGGTTCAGTGGTGAAATCATATGGCCGTTGGGGCAAATATCGCTGCTAGTGAAGATTGGAGACGAGGAACATTCATCCTCGGCTTGGATGAATTTTGTGATAGTAAGATCGTCTTCTCCATACAATGAAATTATTGGAAGACCCAGAGTCAGGAAAATACAAGCAGTTCCGTCAACAGCTCATGGAATGTTAAAATTCCCTATAGCAGGAGGAATACTCACACTAAAAAGCAGCAAGATCATCCCAATTGAATGTGCAGTGGCCTCAGGGCTAGAAGGACAACCTTCAGCTGTCAGTCAAGCTATAGAAGAGAGAATCAAGGTAGCAATAAACCCAGAGTATCCAGAACAAACAATAATGATTGGGTCTACTCTTACAGAAGAAGGCCGGAACAAGCTATGTGACTTACTCCAACGTAACCTAGATGTGTTCGCCTGAAAGCCTGCGGACATGACTGGTATCCCAAGGCATATAGCGGAACATCGGTTAAACGTATAGGAGGGATGCCCTCTGGTCAGACAAAAAAAGAGAGGTCAAGCAGCGGACAGGAACCAGACAATACAAGAAGAAGTTGAAAAACTCGTTGAAGCTGGTATCATGAAAGAAGTCCACTAACACAGTTGGTTATCCAACCCAGTAATGGTAAAAAAACATGATGGTAGCTGGAGGATGTGTGTAGATTTTAAAGACTTGAACAAAGCATGCCCTAAAGACGGTTATCCGCTACCGGAAATAGACTAGAAGATAGAATCCCTCTGCGGATTTCCATTTAAATGCTTTCTAGATGCATACAAAGGCTACCACTAGATAAAAATGGCAAAAGAAGATGAAGAGAAGACATCATTCATCACAAGTAAAGGAATATTTTGCTACTCTAAGATGCCTTTCGGCCTAAGAAATGCTGGGGCAACATACCAGCGTTTGGTGGACAAAGCATTCCTTAAGCAAATTGGCAGGAATCTTGAGGTATATGTGGACGATTTAGTGATTAGAAGTCGTACGGAAGACGAAATCATTAGAGACATCGAGGAAACATTCAAAACACTGAGGGAAATCAACATGAAGATGAATCCCAAAAAATGTACCTTTGGGGTAGAAGAAGGGATGTTCCTAGGATACAAAGTCAATACCAAAGGAATAAAAGTATGTCCGGATAAGGCAGATGCTATTCTAAGTCTTCCGTCTCCAAAATGTTTGAAGGACGTGCAAAAGCTGAATGGAAAATTGGCAAGCTTAAACAGGTTTTTGGCCAAATCAGCTGAGAAATCACTATCGTTCTTTAAAATTTTGAAAAAGTGCACAAAGAAAAGTAACTTTCACTAGACCGAGGAAGCCGAGTCTGCGTTCAAACAAATAAAGCAACTTATAGCAAAACTTCCCATGCTCACTGCACCGGAAGAAAAAGAAGAGCTCATTGTCTACTTGGAAGCAGCAAAAGAAGCCGTAAGTGCAGTCTTAATGACCGAAAGAAAAGCTAAGCAAATGCCAATTTACTTTGTTAGCCGCGCCTTAAAAGGTCCAGAAGTGAATTACACATCAATGGAAAAATTGGTCCTAACATTAGTACATGCCAGCAAGCGTCTGAAAAGATACTTCCAAGCACACCTATCTATAGTGGTCACGGGCCAACCCATAAAGCAAGTGTTGTCAAGACCAGAAGTAGCTGGAAGGCTAAAAAAATAGAGTATAGAGTTGGGAGAATATGCCATACATTATAGACCA